>CAEFZX010012737.1:0-132383 GCA_903066825.1 Alfaro cultratus | reverse complement strand
AACAATTTTTAAAACACGGTTTTTTTCCCTCTCCCCTTTTTTTTATTGGGGTATTAATTTATTACCCATTTAACCCCCCCCCCCCCCCCCCCCGAGGTATGACACTGCTGCTTATATGAAAACACACAAGAAAGAAAAGAAAGAAAGAGAGCAGTACAATTTGAATTGAAACACTCCAAAGTCTCCACTAAGCAGGATTCCTGACGCCGTCCATTCAGGCAGGTTGCCGATTCGCAGATTGTTTGAGGCCGTCATTGAACGGGGAGCTCTCTGAAATCATGTCAAAATCATTTCTGTTGAGAGTTCCACCATATAGGAGGCTTTATTATCCTATTACGGGGGCCGTGTTATGGCAAGGCGGTAGCTAGTGGCCCCTCTCGGCTCCTCAGTGAGACTGAAGGGAGAAACTTCTTAAACGGGATTCCCTACAATGACAATTACCAACTGGCAATTCTCTCCTTCTTGTGAGCGTCTCCCCCAATTAATTGAACTTACATACTCTGAAATGAACTATGACGAATGCTTTAAGTCAACAACTCCCACACTAATTTGCATGGTAATGAATACGTCTCTCTGGGAAGCTCAGAACGTCAAGCCGCTACCAGCTCTTTGGGAGCATCACTACGGACTTCCTCGGAAACAGAAGTCTGGGAACGGGGAGGTGAGAACGAAGAGGAACGGCTCTAATCGAATGCTTTGTGAAGAGATTTTCCGCTGGTGGTAATCTGTCCGGCTCAGTCTACAGCCTGTAAAAAGGCCCATTTATAATGGAGGAGCTGTGTCTCCCTAACAGATGCATTGCTGAGGGGTATTGTTTCGCTACAATCAGTCCCCCGTCTCGGTAAAGACAGATGCCTTTTTGAAAACGTGATTGATTTCTAAACGAGTTAGGAAGTTTCGAGATTAGATCATACATAAATACAAAGCTGAAATTTTGGTTGTGCTGCAGAGAAAGAGCTTTTTTCTGTTTTCCCTGCTATGCTTTTGGCAGTTTGCTTATCACTTTACTGCAGTGGTGAAATAACTCATCAGGATGATCACTGAAAAGCAGCTTTTCAATGTTTTTTCTCCTCTGATAACCTACAGGAAGACAATTTTTAGAAGGAAAATGGACAATATGGCTGATAAACTTATCACAATATAAGCTTTTCATATCCGTTGATGTGTATTGTTGATTACTATTAGATAAGTTGAAGTCCTATGTAACTATGTATTATGTTGATAACTGTCTGCATCTACACCACAACACGATCTCCCAAAATGGCTGTTGCACAGCAAAAATCATGGTCAGGTTTAAATGGCTTATTTTCTAACTTCCTGTATTAGCTAGAGACTAGCTGGTTAATGCTAGCTTGTACAAACAAACAAACAAATAAAAAAATATTAAAAAAACACAAATAGATATGCAGTTTTAATGTGTGTTTGTTTTATTTCTATCTTTAACTGAGTTGCACCTAAGAAATGTTTGGAAATCTGCAGCCGCCACATCCATGACGAATGATTGCCAAGAATTTCTATCGCCCATTTGCTTCTTTTCACACCATTTTCATCCAGTCTTGGTTCTCTCATTTACCTCCTGTTTTCATTAGATCATTCCTGTTATTTGCTCTCAGCATCATAATATCCTCACCTTGGCATCTTTTTCTTTCTAAGCTTTCTCATTGGCCTGTTGAATCTTAGCTTTCTTAAATGTTAGCATTTCATTCCAACTGGATCTTCACATCTACTTTGACTTGGGTGAATCTTTCCCCCCCACACCGCTACCTCCACTTTGTGTGTGAAGTGTAAAAGGGAAGCATGAAGGGCAGGAATTAATGCTCTCAGGAGGAAAAGAAAAAAAAAAGAAAAAGCCCACTAAGAAGACACACAAATTGTTGGGCTTAAATCTTTAGGGCAGCTTTATGGATTCTCAGCACAGCGTCAGACGACAGGCTCATGCAGCCATGCGAGACCAGCCACTAGCAGGCTAAATCTAAAAAGAGATCCTGGGATATGTGTCTGCTGTATTCAACAATCTCAGAGCAGCAATACACAGTAAACTCTAGGGGGAAGAAGAAAAAAAAAAAAAGCACATGGGAAGAATTGGCAGCTCGTTGAGGATTTCTTGTTTATGTTGCAATGATTGGGAAGGTGCCGGGGGGAGAGGGGGGAGCTTGCAGGTGTAAGCACTTTCTCGTGATTTTGTATCGGCGCCCAATAAATCCTAACCTTGCAGAGTCCTAACCTAAATTGTTTGATAAATGTAAATGGACTGCTAAACAGCCTCGCTGGTGAGTGCGGCACAAACTGGCCCCGCTCCCAGGTGACGGGAGGAAAATCTGCTTTGATGCAAGGTGCACGCAGTGCCACAGACCCTGTGTATGTATTGGATGTAATGTGAAGAGGCGCAAAGCAGCACAAGGGACTTTGCTCGATAATCTACTCGGGCATTCACAGCACCTTTTCTAGCTCAGCCTGTAATACCCCGAAATGAGCTTCGGCGCCGAGGCTCACGGATGGCCAGGCAGACTCCAGAGACACGGTCCAGTTCGGATAAGAAACGCCCAACAGCCAGCGATGCAGCGCAGAACACACACACAAGACGTAAAACGCAAAGTCTCTTCATCTGGCAGGGAGCTAATTAGAGAAGGTTTTAGCTGGTGAGCGGTGCCGCTGGCATTGGAGTCTGTGGAACAGAGGCGCCATTCCTCCGTGAAGTCTGCTGCCAGTGGCTGCGTTTTCTCCCAGACACAATGTACCGACATCTCAGAGTCCAAATGTTACCGAGCATCTGGATGAACAGCTAAAAGCAAGGACGTGAAGCTAAAGCAATGATATTTCACATTCAAAGTAATGACAAAATATTGCGGTGGAGTGAGTAATGGGGGGGGGGGGTGAGTGATGGAGCTATGTGGGAGGGTTTTATTTTTATTCCCCTAATTACCAGAATGATTAATGACCGCTATTAAGACTTTTTTTCTTCTTTACAGCAAGAGAGATAATCTCTCAGAGGCTATGGGAAGGATTTTGGGAAGTTTGGAATGATTGGCATGTTGTGCAGTGTCCAGCCCAAATTCACAGGCCTGTCATATCTCCAGGGCTCTACAGGAGAATGTGCACTGCATCAAAGATCTTTGTTTCTGCAGAAGGCTGCATAATGGACACACATTAATGTGGGAAGAGATGGGTGTTTCCGTCTGCCTCTGGATAGCCAGTGTAGTCTGTTTGCAAAAATGAAGTATTAAGGTGTGTCAGAATGCAATATGCCCTGGTAGATCATGTTGTAGGTCTTTCTTTTCAAAGTCCTGTGAATATGCCTAATAATACACAAGCACTGCATTTTTAGTCTAGGTGAGCCTACACTGAGAATCTTATGCTGGACCACATCCAATACACCATAAAGTTATGAATTATTGCACATCTTTGTTGTGGTTGGAAAGTACAAATCAGAATTTGTATTGAAGGGTTGCGTAGAGTTGTTAGGACGCATTTAAATGAGAACTCCCGCATCATTAAATTTACTGTTTAAATGGTAAATGACAAGAATTTACTGATATTTGACAAGTAGAAACATATGGTTGGATAGTCAGTATTTTTCAGAGTTGGTGCTAGCATGTTTTCAAACTGCCACCTAGTCTTACTGCAAGTATTTTGTCATCAGTCAAAGGTTTTAACAACTTGCCTCTTCAGGAAATTGATAGCAACTATTGACATCTTCCTCATTCGTCCTAACGGTGGGGTAGCTGCTGTTCCTTTAACTCTGATCTTGCCAACTCTGCTTTCTGTTGCGTCTCTTGGAATTTCCAGGGTCTCTTGAGATCTTTCTCTATCCCTTTCCTTGTTTGTTCAAGGTAACGATCTCTTCTCTGAACTTTTTGGACAACTTGGTTAACCATATTTCAAACATGCAATGAAATGTTACTGTTGCTCTATTTCAAACACACCTAAACCACATTATGGACTTTGATTGGTTGCATTTTGGTGACACTGCACCTGATTTGCAAATTTGTGCCTTTATTATGAATTCTATTCAGGAATTTCTACTTTTATCTAACCACTAAAACTGGGGGTGTCAAACGTAAGTCATTAAAGGTCAGTGGTCATGCAAACTTATGATCTACACATGACAAAAATGTCTTAATTTTGGGATTTCTACAGAATGCCTCTCATTGCCTTATTTGATTTCAGTCTGTGGAAGCAACGACATGTCCTAAAGTCAGCTTGACACCAATAACTTAACTTCTTGTAGAATTTGTTTATTGGAAAATTTTAATTTTGGCAATACACCAAAACCAAAGTGAGGTTTAGCCATTTTTGGGGCAACTATAGAATCTCCCCCTTCTTCCAGACCAACGTTTAAAAAAAATCATACCTTTGTCCTGCACAGTGGGAATAAACATTCTGCCATCCTGCAGAGCAGACACAAAAACTTGCTTTAAACTCAAGTCATGCACTTTTTAAATCAAGTCATGCTGCAGGGCCGCTTATTCACCACGCCTCATGTTTTGGTTAATATATTAGCGCAGAGCACCGTCATCAGCCTCGCAGTTTTATTGTCGGATGCAAGCCTCTGCAGTTACCGCAGTTAAGAAAACAAGAACGTGTGTATGTTTATCTTGAGGAAAGGTTCCAGCTTTTTCACTCCGTAGGTGGACAGCTGATAGGATTCTTCTTCCACCTCACTTGGCCCTGTGAGTGCGTCTGCGTGGGTTTTTGATGCGAGCGCACCCATTGGCATACCTATGCTGACGGGTGCACAAAGTGTTCATATCTGAGAAATGGTTGTGCACCGGATTTTAGAGCTTGTATGTGTTTTTCTATGTGCAAGCCTCTTTTGTGTCTGATAGCATCTACATGTTCAGGGACAGTCTTAAGGCTGACAGCCCATGGAAGACGCTATTTGGGGGACAAATATTGTTGAATTTTAAAGGTTCATGTTTGCAAAGTAAAGGGAAAGATTAGAACTGTCGGGTGTTTCTGTGTCTTTTCCTGCCCTTTACAGCTTCCTCTAAAGTTTCCACATCTCATTTTATTCTGGAAGATAAGTTGCTAATCTAGACTCAGTCTCCTGTATCTCAAGGTTACCCATAAATATCACAAAAAGTTCTAACAATTCAAACAGAAACCTAAAGATTTATGCTAAATACAAATATTTGAATATTTTAAGTATTGTACAATAAATAGGTCAGATGGTTTGGTTGTTTTTCATGAAGTCAGCAGTGGCAGTGAACATGCAAAAATAAAGTGTTTCCATTTGGCAAAAGTTTATTAAATTACTAAGAAGTGGATCTAGCAATGTTAAAAGATAAAGGTGAAAATATGTTGACAAAGATTTCCACAGATGCTGAAATTAGGTTTACAATTGAGTTGAGGAACAAAAGCTAACTAAGCCTGATTTATTTGTTTACAACTATTGGGACAAGATTTATGGACTTTTCTATGATAAATAAAGACAAGGAAAGAATATAGGGAAATATTCAGGAACTTCAAGAACCAGGAAGTGAAAGTAATTTTTTTTTAACCTTTTAGTCTTTAGCCAAGATGACTACTTTACATTTTGTTTTCACACACTGTTTTTATTCTTTAAAGATTTGAGACTCACTTTCATAATTGTTTTGAATGTGAAGTTAGCAAGTTGGGCTACTTAGCCAGCAGTTGTGGAGGAATTATTCCCACCATTTTTGAACGTAAATGAACAGTCAAGTATATTTTGACTTACTCAAGTAAAATATTTGCTCAATCTCAGTCTCCCCACTGTTTCCTTCCCAGCTGGTTCGTTCCAGGCTCGTTTGGAAGCATCAGTTCGCCTGTCATTTTAGCCTTAGAGGTATTTATGATTTTGACATTGGTGAATCATGAACGCTTATCTTAAACGAGGCAAGTGAGGCCTGCAGTATATTGAAGGTTCCAGGTTCCTTTGTAACCTCTAATGTGTTCTGGAAGTACTTTTGGTTGGCTGGCTGCTCCTGGGAATGTTCACCACTTCTCCAATTTTTCTCCATTTGTGGATAATGACACTCACTGTGGTTCACTGGCGTCCCAAAGCCTCACAAATGGCTGTGTAACTCTTTTTAGATTGATAGATGTCAATGTTTTGTTCTCCGTTATTTTATTTCCTTAGATCCAATCATGACGTTTGTGTTTTTATTCCAAAGGTCTGGCAGTAATCAGGTCTTTTTGTGTGACTATCAAAACATTGTGCTTAATCACATTTAATTCATGATTGGACAACTGAAGCGCTCCAATAAATGAAATGTACCATCGAAAGTGCAACTAAATTCACCCATCACATTTGCAGCACTATCATTTAAATACTTGTACAACTTCTCTCTATATTGTAGTCGCTTTTTATTCTTCTTATAAATGAGAATACCCAACATCCCCCTTATTAAACTTGGGTACTTCATATTGACAATTCAGGTATGCATCTTAATTGTTGACAAAAGCTTGTTTAAGGCAGTAGACTAGCTTGAGGACTATATGAATGTTTTAAGAGTAACTTATGCCTGTAGCAGCACGGTGGTTTTGCGAGTAGCTTTCTTACCCTGCCATACCTTTTCAAGTGGAGTGATCAAAGATGTTTTTAACTGGGAAATAACAGCAGGCGTACAAAGAGGCATAGAGCTGGGTCCCTGCACATTAGTTAAATGTCTTGGAAAAATAAAATAGAAGAAAAAGTGCATCAAGAAACTAATCAACAGGAGAGAATTCAAGCTACAGGTGGAGATAAAAGGCAACGGTGAGAACCTAAACACAGCTAATGTTTGCGTCAGCCCTGAGAGCCAGAAGCGGTGTTGGATGCAGGTGCAGCTACTTGGATTGATTAAAAGGGGTGTGATAAGTGATTGGTCCCCGTGTGTTTAAGTGAAAGGAATACCAGCTCTAGGCTTGGTTGATTAGATGAAATTAATAAGGGAGGTGTTTCCTGTAGGATTTAAGCTGATGGAATAAGAAAGGAGAGTAGCGGCACTTGAATAGAAAAGCACAAACAGGGGTTGTATCAGGCTTCACAAGGTTTATTCCACATTTATATGATGTTGTCAGAGTGTGTTCAATTGGTCTGATTTAAATCCAGGAATAAGGAAGAGAGGAAACAAAGAAATCCCTTTGTAGTCCAGCTTCAATTGGCACTAATGGCACAGAAACCTGGAGTGACATTGCTTTGAATGAGGGTTTGTGTATTTGGTGTGTGTATCACATCGACAGTGGAATAAATGGTCCTAGCCATCTGTTAGCAAATTACTCATATATGCACTGTTTTTGGATGTTTTAATCAGGAAGAGGGGTATTGGAAAATATTAAATGAGAAGTGGATAAAGATATTAGATAAGAGGAAGAACTCAAGGGCGTAGTCAAAGTAGTGCAAGCGACGTTGTATAAAACATAAAAACTACCTATGCTCTATTGAGTACACTACAAAGACAAGATGTTTTATGTCCAAACTTTATTGTGGTTTTGCAAATATTCACTCATGTTGAAATTTGTTGCCTGAAACACATTCCAAAAAAGTTGAGAAAGGGGCAATAAAAGACTGGGAACGTTGAGGAATGCTAACAAAAAATACTTATTGCTAACATTCTACAGCTGAACAGGTTAATTAAAAATAGGAAAATGCTGTGATTGAGTATAAAGGGAAAATCCCCGAAAGGTTCAGACGTTCACACGCAATCATGGGGCGAGGTTCGCCACGTTGTGAAAAACTGCGTGACAAAATAGTCCAACAATTTAGGAGCAGAATTTCTTGACGTACAATTACAAGGAATTTAGGGATGTCATTATAATTTTTTTTAAAATCAGGTGTCTGGTTTGCAAATGAAAATTCCCCCTATGGATATTTAGTATTTCTGATTCTGATTTTGTTAAAAGGTCCAGTTGGTATTAGTCTGTTTGGGTTGCTTAGATATTTTATTATTCAGCATTGTGCTTGAATAATAATAAAGTACCATTAAGGTAAGGAATGAGTACTTTTGTAAGGCACTGTATATTTATAAACTGATGAAAAAAATGTAATTTATTAATTTTTGTGCTTATGATTACCTTTTGCAGCTACTCTGGTTACTGTACTGCAGCGGTGCACACCCTGGCAAGTTCAGACGAGATGCAATTCATCTGTCAGTATGAGTTCTGCCAACGTGTTTATGATTTTTTTGGACCACAAGCACACTCTCGGTATCCACAGATGTCCCCTTGAACTCCAAAGCTTCTGTTATCTTTTACAGTTCGCAGTTCCGCTGTGCACAAGACCATCTGCTCTCTGGTTTCCATGTATTTACATTTGTACCAATTAGATGTACACCATGTTGGACGTCGTGCAATGACACACAGCGAGAACGGTATCGGTAGATTGATTTTACAAGACTCTCCAAGTCTCCTGAAGGAAGCGATCGCCGATCTCTTTAGCTGTAGATATTTTTACAGCTTAACAGTAAAAAGAAAAAAAAAAAAGTCAGATTCTGTTTGGATTTTATGGGTTCGTAAAAGATATTTAGATTATCTCAATATACTTTGTAGCTCAGTCACATTTGGGCAAAAGAGCAACTTAGAGATATACAGGAATTTCAGGAAAAGTTTAACTTTTTGTCTAGTATACTTGTGTAAAAGTAATTTTCTTTTCTCCACAAAGAATACTTCAGCAGTAGAGGTCAACAGTGCAGAATACATAAACAGCTGCCCTGGAAGGCGGCCATCGGTGTAATGACATAGAATGAACATTAATCCATCCACTTTCTATAGCCACTTAATCTTGTTCAGTGTCGTGACATGGGCTGGCCCCCGTATCCACGGTTCAATGGGCGGGGAGGCAGCATACACCCAGAACAGGTCAGCAGTCCATCAGGGAGAAAACAGAGACACACAATGGACAAAACACACACACACCCACACACATGCAGTCATACCTAAAGGCAATTCATGTTAGCCAGTGAGCCAACTGGGAATGTCTTTCAGCTGTAGGAGGAAGATGGAGAACATGTAGAAATACTGACCTAATGCAAAACTTGGGAAAGAAAATCCAGATGAGAGATGATAGGGCCAAAAGGTCATCAATATATGAAATACTTGGTCAAAGTGGAAAGATTGGAGTCGAAAAGCACGAGAAGTGATCCAGTGATCAGAACTGGATGATTTGGACCCGACTAGGGACAAGCTCTTACTTAAAAACACCTTTCTTCTTCTGATCAAAAAACGCCATTTCTCTGCTCTACTGAGTTGTGGTGGTAACAATACTTCAGTGTAGAAGTTCTGACTAAGTACAGCACATGCCAAGTCAGAGGTAAGAAGATATTTAAAAGGAAACCGCAATTAGAAAAGTAAAAATCATTCAGATCTTTGCTTCTCTACCTCAGAGTAAAGTATGACAGCATCTAATTCATGGTAGAACGCCCCTGTTGTCATGAGACAAACATTAAAACAAGTCCTCTGAATGCTTGACATCAAGTGTCGGTGGCAATTGCAGGCTAGTTAGTCCTCACCTTTATTGAGCCTAGAAAACTACTGTTTAGATGAATAGATGAATTAGATGCTGTTACTACTGAACTGAGTCCAGTTCATCATAAATTAAGCAATGTGAAAAGTCTCCTTCTACCAGAGAAAATTAATACCGACATCATTTTTACGAGCTGCCTTCTGCACTTTTCAGCCAATTGATTTACAATAAATATTTCTGCAAACTTGACTCACAACAACGTCATAACAGCAACACACTGCTGCATCTAGAAAACAACAAACGGCTAAGTAAGGTCTTTCAATAAACTGTGAACCAAAACCTGCCTGCAAATACAAACACATTCAAGGATCCAGCTCACAAGCCACTGTGGTGTGCTCTGTCCAACAAAAGGCAAGCAGCAGGGAATGTCCAGAGTAATGGGACAATCCATCACAAGCTGTTGCATGGTACTGCATGGTCTTATTTAAAGAGACCCACCCATGGAGACAAGAAGCCATCAAGTGGGCAGGAAACAAGTGGAAGGAAGTAATTTGAAGACCAGAGGTGAGAAGTGGCAGGCAGTGGCCGACAGCGGTGACAGGATAATGATTGCCAAAACTCAGTAGTTCAATCACGGTCAGGGTGTGCTTGTGGCGGTGATTGTGAGGGGAATTAAATTTGTCAAGAATCTATGCGCATGCTTTCGCTTTTACTGATTAAATCAATTGTTTCAGGTTTGTATGCAGTGTATCTGTTAGATTTTTTTTAGTAAAATATAAAAAAAAGTTGTTTTTTCTAACCAATGCTTCTTGATATTGTTTTATTATCTTTTAAGAGGAACTAAGCAAAAATGTTAAATCTAAACAAGACAAAAAATATTTTGAGTCTTAAATGTGGTTCCAATTGATTGAAAGACGTTTTCCAGTATTTTATTTTTTGACAATTTTTAATTAAGGACACGGTAGTGCTCTAAAATCAGGTAATGTTGGCAAACATGTTAATGACAATCACTATGAAGCTTAGAAAGGATTCTCATTGAAACGAAAACTTCCCTAAGCACCTATGAACTGTTACCACAGTCAAATCAGACATGCAGACATGCCACAAAAAAGTTAAAGGTAAATTTTATCTGGTTAGAAGCTAATATACCTGGGTCCAATTCAATCTTGACCTCAATGAGACCTGTGTGCTGGAGACATGTGGCTAAATCGGCCAGGAAAATACAATTAGAGCAGATTTAATGGAGCTCCACCAGGCAATGAAGAGACCCATCATGAAAACAGCTCTTCATTCATCATAGAAATGGAGGCAGGCGATTTGCTGTGACTTAAACCACAGATGGAATAAAAAAAAGGAAAAAAAGTATGAACTGAAATGGGAAAGCCGAATGAGCAGCAGAACAATAAACCTCAGAGCACCACAACATTGAAATCAAAGTAAGCAAATGAGCGCGGTGTAAAAGGTCATGCATGCAGACGGCACCCAGAAAGATCTGTGCAGACAAACGCAGGAACGGCTGCGCCGCACTGATCCCCCCCTCCGCATTCATGCCACGAATGAGTGGATCGATTCTAACCCAGGGATTCGATAGTAACCACATTAATCCACCTCTGGGCACAGTCGGCGTGTCTGGCAGACAGGCACTCAGTCAGCCACTCTGCTGCTTAGGATCAGCTTTTGGTTTACATAGGAGCTGCGAAAGAGAGCAGGAGAGGAATGGGGGATAAACGAATGACTGCGAAGCACTCTGAAATGTCACTATGTTCATTCTGCATGCCCTTTGCAGAGATGCCTAGTTCTGGGCACCGAATCAAACTATTGCGCAGAGCAAAGTTTATCCAATTAGATTACACTGTTTGTGTGGGATTTCTATATTTGTCCTGGGGCTGGGGGTTCTTGCTTAGAAATCAAGGTAAAAACTATTGTTTTGAAATGCAGAATTTAAAGCAAAGCAACATCAGAACTTAAAAATTAAGATGCACAACTTCCTTGAGTTGCGTCACTGACGACTCTAAAGTAACTAGGCAACATATCAAGTGGAGAATTGTGGATTTCCACAAGTGTGGTGCATTCTTGGATTCAATTTCCAGATATTTGAAAGTGTCAAGATCATCTGTTCAAACAATAACATGCATACATAAATGTCATGTGAATTTCCAGCCTTTATGTTGTTTGGGAAAGAAGGCCGGTTCTGTGTAAGGGTGGGCTTTTATTATACCATTTATCATGATAAATTTCTTGTCATTAGAGTTTTGATACATCATTGTCACGATAAATTCAAATTAATGGTATATAAAATCCCTCAAACTGTCCTTATCGTCAGGATTGATAGCTTGACCATTTTTGCCATATGATCTGAAAAGCTTGATTAATTTGAATGCAAATTCATTCAACAAAGGGCAAAGCAGAGGGGAATCCTACCCCAATAGGCAAATTTACCTACTTCAAATCAGGTCATCATTTTCTTCTTGGAGATAGAAATGGTTTGAGATCAGCAGTGATGTGCAAAGTCGAAACTTTGACTCGCTGAGAGAAAACCTTGAAAGCACTAACAAGCTACAATAGCAGCTTGCCCAAAACTAGTTCAACATCTTCCTATTCTAGCTGCGTCTCTCTCACCACAATGGATCTGCTGCTTTATTCTCACTCTGTCTCCCGGATCCTTTGCAGTCATGCCAACCCTCTGCACTTACTCCCTCATGAAACTGCTTCATAGCCAGAAATTGTACCCAAGTAAAAGTAGCATTGCTTCAATATGCTTCTACTCAAGTAAAAGTGAAATGTTGTCTTGCTACATGATGTTAAATCAGACAACTTTATGTTTTATATCTCTTAGCATAGCTAAAGTACTAAATGTCTTCCTTTAAAGTCAACCTTTTGCATACATTTCCTTAGTATTTGGTAGAATTTCATCTTAAACTGTAAGTGATGGGTCAAAAGTTTTGTTTGCACACATCTTTCCATCTCTGTTCACAGATGTTTTATGAGTTTTGTAATGGTCACTCCAAAAATATTAACTTTGTTGTATTAATGCAATTCTGTTACCAGTTTGGTGTAGCTAAAATCATTGTTCATTTAGAAACTTCATTTATGGATACTCTTCAACTTCCTGTTTGACATTTCTAGATGTTGCCTCAGTAGATCCACGTTATGATTTTTCCTTTTCTTGCTGTTTAATTTCTGAAGCGCTCCAGTCCCGCCTGCTGCAAAATGCCCACAAAACATGATGTCACCTCTGCCTTACTTCAGAGCTGGGGCTGTGATTCCAGTTTTGATGATGTCGCGCCATGTTTTTTAACGACTTGTCACAATTTTATGCTCAAGCTAATTAGATTAGAACGAGGAAGCTTGAAACTGCGCAGAAATGGGGTTTGCCTGGGCTTCCATTGACCATGTAATTTGGAATTCTGAAAATAAAATAAATGTACTTAATGGAAACACACCAATTAAAAAAACAAAAACTTTTTTCTGCCATGACGAGGTTGTATCAGAATTAGTATATTTTGCAAAACTGCAATGGAAACACTTTTTTCAGATCACGTGATCAACAACTGGATGTTACCACTGGCAGAAAAGCTGAAGAAGACAGGAAGTGGTAGGCGAACGATGGCACGCCATTTTGTTTAATGACTTATCGTGTGAACAAACTTATTCACATGTGATTTTTATTGGAACAACTGTAATTGCAAAGTTGTGTTTTTTGTTTTTTATATTAGCAGTATATTGACTAAGATTTACGCACATTTGTAGTAAAAACTCAGCTAATGATAACTGCGTAAACTCAAGAGAAGCCAATTTTCTGAGACGTCTTCAAGAACACAATAAAGCTGCTGCATGGAATGGATTACACTTTCAGATGATCATCTTTACTGACTTGCATCAGCGGAGTTTGACTAAGCTTCTGTGTGTAATCAAACATTTAAGTTGTCGTCTGGAGTCCTGTTTACGCCATGACTTTTTCACAAAATATGCAAATCCAACAGCATACAGAGTAACACACACCTGGTTTACCAGTCAAACCAAGTATTTGAAAGCTTTTATCCCACTGCATTCTTTTGTCTTTCCTGGGGGAATATTTCATATCCATCTCATAGCACATGAAAAGTTTAGAAGCTCAGCTATTTAGTGTCACATCCATTCTTAATTGATGCAAAGATGTAAAGGAAGAAATAAACCTTAATTCATTTATTCCTTCACCGATTCGGTTCATATTCTGAGATAAAAGCCTGGTCATGGCGATGCTGCTCATATGGCATAATGTGGAAGTCCCTGGAAGCTAGGTAACAGCTTTTTAGGTGTTTATAGCGAATATAAATCAGCTTTCATACTTTTGATGCCTTCAAACCACTTTAAAATTGGACTGAGTAATGAGGCCGCTGCATTTCGTATTCACACTTCTTAAAATTATAAATAATAAAACAAACAGAGGCTGCGGATTATGAGAGACGGGATGTTTAATATTTGGTGGGGGATAAACCAGGGATAAAACGATATGAGGACTGCCGTGGCCTGGCATAGCAGAGTAGTTTTGGGGATGGTAGTGTCAGCAGCTCAGTGTATTGTTTGAATTGTTGACCAGAAAAGACGCTACACACTTCTTTTAGCCGTTTCATAAAAGCAAAACAGATGCTGGTTTAATAGAGGTGCAACATAATGACTCAAATCTAGATCCATTCAACAAAAGCCTATGTGTTGGATACATGGAATTGGTCAAATAACGAGAAATGGTGTTTCTGTGAAATGATCATCAAGCCACAGCTCTATAGTACCTGCAGGAGTTTTCTGCACTGCCACATTATCTACCATGGTTGCATAAATCTAGCTCTTTGTGATACTTTGTCTTCGAAAGTTTAAGGTAGTACAGGTGTTTTCTTTTTATAGAAATTTATCTAAACACTAACAAAGTTCAGTCTTTTTTCTAAAGAAGCTCATGTAAAGAATGGATTCATTACACAGCGACATATATTTTTTGTATATTTTGTTAACGTAATAAAGATAGGAGCTCATTTTGCATGATTCATTGCAGCTTGACATGAGGACAATGAGTTCCTGTCCTGCTTTTCAGGAAGCAGCTCTCTGCTCATATGCATTGCTGCTTCTGGACAATATTCCATAGCTTCTCTAGATTTAAGCTAGGCCAGACTTTGAGATGAGACTCTTAAGTCCCAACTATTGGCGCAGTCCAAACCTTGTGAGTTGTGTTCCTTGCAGGCCTTTTTCTACTATATCTAATTCCTCTCAGTCCATTGTAATGCTAAGATGCAGCCCTCTTAAACTGTTTTTTAGTACTGAGCCTTGGTTGAGGGTGTCAATGACTCTACGCTGGACAAATGTCAACTCAGCAGTATTCCCAATAATTGTCCAGGCCAAGAAATTTCTCCAGTAAAAGTACATTTTTATTGGTCTTATGTAATATTTATATTTTCTAAGACAATGAATTCTGGGTTTTTAATTAGCTGTGCACTGTAATTATCTATATTAACAAAAGCAAAAGCTTGAAAGATAAGCTTTTGTTAATTCATTTATATACAAGTTTCAATTTTTACTGAATTACAGAAGCAAACTTTTCAATGATATTTGAATTTATTGAGATGAGCCTGTAAAAGGCTGGAATCTACCCACTAGCCGTTAGAAAAACTAACATTTCTGTCTGCTAGAGGAAGTAGTGACTACTAATGACCATATAACAGAATCCCGAATGACCATTTTGAATAATTGTGTTCTTAATCTGATTTGTGTTTCTGGTCAGAAGTTGAACTTTTTGGAACCGAGCGAGGGGAAAACGTGCAGACTGGCTGCTCGGATGCAGGTGATGTTCCTCTGTTTGACACTTTCATGAATTCCGTTGTTATATACTAAACATATTTGGGTGATTCATGTGCATATAAAGTAAGGAAGGGCCACATTTGAGTTGAAAAAGTGGAGAAATTTTTGCAGATGCTGTCCCCTAGGATTGCCATCATGGCAGGTTGCTGTGATTGGTTCCAGCCCAGAGCTGCCTGAGCCCATTTAGATAATAAAATGGCCCGGAGTCTCGGAGCTCATACATACAGATGCAAATACAGGACATGCACAGCCACACACACGCACGCACGCACACGCACACACACACACACACACACACACACACACACACACACACACAGGCAGAGACAGGAAGACAATATTTTCAGAGGCTCGTGTGCACACAGGCACTGAAACACAGCCTAACAGCCACAAGACTGGCTCAGCTGAGCACTAAGAGTGGATGTAAATCAATTGCAGCAGAAGAAGGAAGGCATCTAGTTTTAAACAGCTACACAGTGAATACACTCCAGTACAAGATCCCTGTTGATAGCAGATCGCCTGCAAGAAAAGCAGCGCTTCCCCCTTTGAAATCTCAAAAAATCTTCAAGAATATATCAAGATCGTCATTCTTCCTCAATGGCTAACTAAAGCTGTATTCCTTGCAGTGGGGTAAAACAGCATGACCGAGGTCTCATGAATCATTCTTAATCTTGTTAGGAGCAGTATAGGGTGACCTTTAGTGGAGTGTCTGTGTTTACCTGCCAGCTGCTGGGTCCATTGTTCTGTTTATAGGGCATGTAGCTACTACATACTGTCAGAAGAGACTAAGGTCAGGCTGAGTCATTTTCTAAACCAATGGGTGTGTGACTGGCTTCATGTGCTCAAACACAACACAGCAGCAGCAGCGGGCAGCGTCTTCGCAAATCCCCACTGGTTTTCTGATTGGACACCTCAGCAACCCGCTCGCTGATCTGGTCACATGAATGGAGTGGAAATATCAAACGGAAGTCGCGTGTAAGATTGAATAATGGCACATTTTGTGCGGCTTTTCATCTCTAAACAGAACTTGATAACGTTGTGATCGGAAAAAGTACATTTAGTAAAATTCTACCTATGCCCCAGGATTTTACAACATACCGTCTGTTCATTGAGATTATTCATTCAGTTTCACTCAACTCCCTCAAGGTTCCATCTCAGCATTTCAAAAAGCCTTTTTTTCCCAGCTAAAGATATTAAATTGCACTCATGCTCAAAAGTGGTTGCCAGTGCCAGCTCAACCAGCAGGTTGTTAAACTTTTTTTAGCCGGTGGAGTACCAAAGCAAACTTTACAACTCTATCCAACATGTGCTTATTCCAGCTTTAAGTGAAGATGACTATTGCACAGTCTTTCATTCTGCTATTAACAGATTTACGCAGAGTCTGACAAGCTAATATTAGTTGGTTAATTAGTCAGGCTTGGTTAACCAGCCTGCACTCTGTTGCTTACCACACTTCCCACTCTCACCTATTGCCATCTGTCCTTTCACATTACATTATCTTAGTGTTATTAGAGACGGTGCTTCTGTTGTTTCTTCATGAAGACTTTTCAAACAACTTCCTGCCTGCCATGTTCCTAAGCATTCTTGGTGGAAACACCAAACACTATGCTACCTACAAAGAGCACAGAGAGTGAGTATTGAGTATGACAATAGTTGTCTTGCAATTGAATGGTTCCCCAATCACATGTCAACATGCTCCTGGGCAAGTCACTTTACCCTGAGTCTACCAATCTATGCATTTGAGAGTGTGGATGGGGGATTGTGACTCTACTGTAGAGTGCAGTATAAATGGAACATTACTATACAAGTTCTGTCCATTTAACATCCAACAAATTACCAAATCTCCTGCTACGGTTGGTTAGAATGATGATGTGCATAAACAGAAACTGGAAAGAACTGTGGAAAAAGTCCTAAAGTTTGTTTTAAGGCAAAACAAATAACCTGGTGATGTTCTACCTTCTTTCTATTCTGCTTCTAACCTCCATCAGCACCTTCCATAGACAGAATATGCAGTTTTCTAAAAGATAATGATGTTTTTGCAAAAAATTGTAACATCACTAAATCCAGCACCAGATAGCTTTCAGAAAATAGACCCAAAGGAATAAACTCGCCCGTCAAACAGAAGAAGACAACTTCTCCAAAAAAAGAAAAACAAGCTACATACAATTTACATAAACAGAGATCAGACAACTTTAGTGATGCTGACATTTCTCTGACATTTTGCTAAAAGCCTCCACTTGAGCCCGTATGAACTCTCGATATAATGTTTTAATCAAACCGCTGGATGATAGATCCTGGTCCAGAAAGTGGGAGTAATTGCAGGAAGGAAGCATTTTCCAAAAGGTGGGCAGTGGATTTGCAAAAAAAATAAATTAAATAAAATAAATGGAAACATGCTCTTGGGGTTAGCTACATTGCTATGTTCCTCCATTCTTACATTTCCTGGAGTTCTAACAATGCAACCTGAAATTTTCTACATGAGCCAAACATTTGGCACATTCAGAATGCTGATACTTTTTGAAATGGTAGGCATTTCAGAATCTCTGTCGATGAATATCAATCCATTGTCAATGAACACATGTAAAGATGACAACAACCTTAAAACTTGTATGTACAACTGTTTTCCACACAACAGTCACATTTGTACCATTACCCTTTGATTTTGCTAGCATTTTTTCACACTGTAACCACAATGCAGGTGAATTTTGTGTGTTAAATCAACATAAAGTAGATGGATACTCAAGAAAATGTTATAGTGGCATGGTTTTCTACTCAGCCGCCTTAGACAATACCATGTGAAAGTACCATTCGCTGCAATTACAGCAACATAAGAGGCTCATTGCAATATAGTAACGTAATAATGATAGATTGTATTTATAATGCCCTTTATGTCCTTAGATCTTAAAGGGCAGAAAACGGGAACAAAATTGTAATGGATACAAGTAATTAAATAAATGAATAGCTACAAAAATAAGAGATTAAAACCAATATCGAAGAAAACCAAACAAAAATTTTGCTACAAAGAAATGTCTTAAGATCAGTCAAATTGAATGGAGAGAATTCGAAAACAAACTTTATTGCTTGCATTTGGGTCTGGACTTTGACAGGGCCATTTTGGTACATATTTAAGTGATGGTTCAGCCAGGGCAGTCTGCTTAAGGTCGATGTCCTGCTGGAAGATAAACCTCCATACACGTTTTCAACTACCAGTGAATGGTGACAGACATGGGCAGCAATACAACTGTTATAATAAAATGTTTTCCTATAATTTTCTTATGAACAAACCTAAAGACTGTCGGTAGCTGATGCCTCAAGACCCAGTGATCCTTTCTGAACCGATTCCATTTAGAAGGGTTAATGTTCCTGATAAAACTATTGAAGAATAGGAAGAGTATTATGTAAAATATTGACTAACAAGTACATATGTCTTATTATTGTTTGTTTATTATATTGTTTGTTTCCTACTGGGAATACATCTTACCAGTCCTGATGCTGCAACAAAATGTATTTCAGATTTCACTTTGTATACTGAAGAGTATTTTTCTAAACTAAACTCCGGGTATTGATTGTGATATATACAGTGTTAAACTAGCACTGCATTTGCAGTACTTTGTTGAGCGATTGCTGACAGAATTGCTTGGACAGGCCTCTGGGCTATTTTTGAAAGATGCTGCTGTCAACAAGTCTTGTTTTCGCATCCAATACATAACCCAGTAAAAGAAGAAAAAAAACAACCCCACCATGCATCTTACCTTTGCTTTCAGGACTAAATTTGGTTTACAAAGTTATCCAAACAGCAGACAGATGTGACAGGTTATATGTCAGACAAAAATCAGTCTTGCTGCATGAGTCAGTCACAAAAAAGTTAGAACCACCACAAATTTGTCTAAAAAAAAAAAAAAGAATTTACCACCATTCAGTTAAGAGGGTGGAGATAACTGAAGTGCACTAGATGTCACTTTAATATCGCAAGAAATTGCAAAATGCTTCACAATAATCACCAGAACTCAGTATATTGAGACAAACTCAACCAGAATTTTAAAATGTTCTTACTGAAGGGAACTGTGATTACTTCTTCCTTGGCGACCAGAGTTACTTTGAAAATCCACTCCTCCCCAGAAACTTTCTTGCTTATTGACTCACAATTCACACTTGCATTAGAGACTTGGCAGTCTAAGATGCAGTGTTGATGAGAGACGCTGATGACCATAACAATGCTGTGGAGGAGGAGGAGGAACTCATTGGTTTGTGTGCCTCTGCTGATTTAGTCTGCTCTGCAAACATACCAGACCTGCTGTATCAGACTGCATGAATGTGGTCTGCATTAAAAACATGATGTGTGAGTGTGTGTATGTCTAGGTCTTTTGAGGTTACATTTTGTCATGACAAACTTCTATGTACTTTTGTGGCTTTATGTGACAGAGCAATACAAAGCAGAGGAAGGATAAAAATCGGCAACATGTGGAGTGAAATTGTACTTTGTCACTCTTATCCTGATGCCTTGAGGTCTGTGGTATTTTTGAGAGCCGCAGTAAAGCAATTGGTCCTGCAGTCCACGAATCTGGCCTTTATGGAAGAGTGGTGAGAAGAAAGCCTTTTGTTAAAAGGCTACAACTGAGACAGCATTTCTACAAAACAAGACGCCTGTAGTGCAGTGCATCACTGTTTCTTGGGAGAAAAGACCTTTTAAATGGGAATACATTGAATGGATGTGTGGCTTTTTACTGGCAACACAGAAAAAAGATGGAGAGAGCACTCTTACTTTCACCAAAAACCTCTACTTTCCAAAATGTCAGGAAGATTTGTGAAAGTAGCAATGTGACTACGGTGGACTTCTCAACACTTACCAAAAACAGCTTCTACATTAAAAATAAGTTGTTTTTTTTCAGTATTTTGTGAATTGGAATTTTTCCTTCAAGGAAATGCTCAACCTAACGCTGAGAGGTTGACAGATGACTGTACCTGTGTCAATGTGCCTATGGGTTTTATTGGTTAGCATGGTGTTTTTCAGGCAAGAAAATGTGTTGTTTTTCTGGGGGTTTTTTATTTTAATATCTTCTGTCAATAAATGTCAAGTTACTTTATTAAATAAGATGCATAATCATCCGATCCAAAATGTTATTTTATGGACGTACTAAAAATATGCCAGATCAGAGCCTTTTTATTTCCCCTCAGTGTTTGAACCAAATGAAACAGATTGTATATCATTTTTGACTTTCCTTCAGCGTACAAGTGTGGAATAAGCTTTAAAAGTCATTTTGGTGCAAAACAACATCTTGTTGGAAAACTAATTGTATACACACTTCCTGTATATAGCTTGAGTGAAGTGACAGATTTTTTATATTCTTTTTATATCTACATTTGATTCCTTTGGGACAAGGAAGCAAATTCTTCTTACCAAACTTGGTCTTGTTTTTAGCTCATATTTCACAAGCTTATTTAATTGAGTCAAATTTCTTAATTGCGTGTTTTATTGTTGTTTTTATCTTTTTTTTTCCATCAATGAGACCACCTCTATGACTGAAGGTAAGAAAAAATAAACATCACTGCTGTGCAGCTACACCCTCATTAGCCAAACATGTACTAATAATTAGCATCGTTATCAGCAGAAAACTTCACATGCTTTCATTTATCGCTCGGTTTATAACATTCAAGGGACTTAGTTGTTGAAATTAGAATATCTTCACAAACCGGAATTGACTTTAAATATCTGAAGACAGCTGGTCACACAGCAGTTCATCCTCTTCATGTTGTCATCTCCTAAAAGCTACACTTATAGGTGAATCTTAGTTTGTCAAAGGACATCTAAATGTTTTACGGAAGTCTTGGGAGAGTTCGATTGCAAAGAGTGCAGCCATTTGAACATATAATAAATATAATAAATCCATCCATATAATAAATCCAACTTAAAAACATGTAGAGGTTTAGCACAGCAGTTATTCCTGAACACGTTTTCATCTGTTTTTATTTTTTCTCTGAGAATTAAGCACATGTTGCGTAGGAGCAACAGCAGTACATGCTTTGGTGTTCTAAATTTTAAAAAAGTAAGGAATTTACTTCAATAACTTGAATCTAATTGACAGTCAAACTGGAAAATCAACAGAACATAAATTACAGAGCTTTAGCTCTGTGTGAAATTAACCATCAATCTGCCTTCGCTCCTTTTTTTTGCTTTCCCACAACACGGCCAAATGAGTTCCGGTAAAAAGAAAGACAAATCGAAAGGATTTTAAACAGTCAGCCCAAAACCTAATTTATTTAACAGCATGTCACTCATACCTTGCCCTAGAAAAAGTTTGAGCCAATTCTTAAATCAAAATTAAAAAGAGACGGTGGGAAACGAAGCAGTACAGAATTACTTTTCTTTTACTGCATGTTTGTTTATGTTCAGACAAAAACAGACGTCTTCTGTTTTAGTAACTGTATGAATATTATTTTTAGTGGGTCAAAGATGAAGCAATTATTTACCTAAATAAGTGTATCCGTATCACATTTTCTCCACCATCTTTAACCTTTCCTCTCTGTACAGCGTTCAGTCGTTTCCTGTGAGAATGTACTTCTGCTAAACTCAAACAACTGGTTTCAGTTTCATTACAAGTGTACATGCCGACACTAGATGTGCACACAATTTACAATTTTGTGCCAAATCACTGTCTACACAGATGTAGTTGTCAGTTGTTGCTCATCAGGCGATTTCTCAGGTTCAGTGTTAAAAACCTAGCGCTGTGATTTACCACCCACTCCTAAGGAAGAAGAGGTAGCTGTATTTGGACAGAATATTGTTGGTGTGGGAGGTTTAGTTTTTTTTCCAGCACTAATGGATACAGAAGGAAAATTTTGAACATGAACTCAGACCAGTATACAGTTTTCAGTGTGTAAAAGAACATTTGTTCCTTTACAAGTTTCTCATGTCCTTTGCTTGTGCCTTTGAACACTAAGGCACAAGCAAATTATGGTTTTACTATTTAAGGAGGAAAAGAATGTCAAAGAAAAGTGAAATCATGAGTGATTAACCCATTTTTTTTCCTCAACTTCTAAAATTGTACAAGCCTAGATTTTTTCAAAACATTTGGGATTTTTGTCTCCTTAGTTTTTAAGGCAGAAAAATACATGAAAATGTGAGGATGTTCTTCCAAAGTTTCTGCCATGTGTGTTGAAATTCAGAACTATATTGTAACCAAAGACATCACACAACAGCCAAAAGTATTGTGATAATGAGTCTTCTTCCACTATTATCTGCAAATAAAATATTATTTCCAAGGAAAGTAAGATTTCATGTCTAAATGTTCACATTACAAAAGGAAATCAGCTGCTTTTCAAGAGTAAGAACATGAGGAGGCTGATTTATCTCAACAGTTCAACTTCAGAATTAAAGCTCAACTTGTTTTGAGAAAATTCACTCAATAGTTTAATTTTGATTACGATGGCTATTAGCAAAGATCAACAACAAAAAGTTTTTCACAACAGAATTGTGGGTCTACTGAAAATTATGTTCATATATGCCACCAAAGCAACCTTAACTGACTAATTTAACTTATTGTACAGTTGATACAATAACTGTATGTGAGGACTCTTACAATAAATCTTACAATCATCAAACCATTAAAATCTGCCCAAATTCAGGTGTTAATTAATTATTTTTTTTTGCTGGAAAAAATTCAAACAATCTGCCAGTGTTTTCTGGTAAAAAGCATCGGCAGGTCGGCCAACTGGACTGCAAAAAGTACCTGTGAACAGTACCTGTTGATTCTCAACACATCTCTTTATTGTCCAGGTGGCACTTCTGCTCGCGTCACCTGATAATTATTCTGCAGGCGGTGTGAATACCACCAGCTTGAGCTTTTGAAATGTGAGATTATTTATTTATTTCATACTGCTCCACTATGTGGCTAGTTTGTTGGTCCACAGTTCTCCTTTTTAAGTGGACACCAGCAGCATGCAAAGAATAACTGAGCCAGAAATCTCACATTGACGTTGAAATACCTTTGATTACGGCGTCAAAACTGAAGAGTCAGAATCAGAAACATGACATCACATTCTATTATGCAAGTAGAAAGCCATATAACGGGTGATTTCTTTCCACTGGAGTTCATCGTTTCTGGACAGACAGACATGCGGACATACAGTATGTTCCCTCAGATGAGTCCCAGTTCCAGCTTCTGTTTGGAGGTAATAAATGCTGGATTCTGTGAGCCAAATATCATTAAACCATCAAGGCTGTTAGCAGCAAAAGATCCAGCCATTATTATGTTTGATAGAATGGCAGTGTAACAGTGACTTGCTTACAAGAGCCTGCTATAAAAAAATACTTAGAAAATCATTTAATAAAGCCATTATGCCAGGCTTTTTAAAAACGGATATGCAGAATTATTGTTAATTCAAAAACCATTCGATCATTCAGAAGAAGATTATGGGTACTGCAAAGAAATAAAAAGATTTCTAACTTCATTCTCAAAATTCTGAGAAAAAAGGTTGAATTTCTTCTGTTTTTCAATGCAGTCAAGTTCAGCTTATTACTTGTATTGCGAGAAGTGTTTTTATATTCGAGGAAACCCAGACGGAAGTATTGAGAGACTGACTTTGCAGCCGTCTCTCCTCCTGAATGAGCATGCAAAATGGATAAGGAGTCAATATTTTATAAAAATCACATTTTAGCACAACTTTCTGTCCATTTCTTGCTAAATAGCTGATAAGTCAGATAAATGTTCCAGTTTTGCCACATATTCTCACTTTAAATTAAATCTAAACTTTCGCTTGGTGACCATCACATGAATAACTAATAATAATCCAAAGTATGAAAAAAATACTGTCCGATTTCTATTTTAAATGTCTGGTAAAGCAGGAATAGTTTTTCTTCCACTTCTCAATTACTATGCATTAATTTGCTTAAACTGATGTAAATTCCTAAGTGAACTGAACTTTGGATTTCTTTTTAAAATTGTTTAAACCTCAAAGTTTGACTACCTTTTTAAGCCAGTGTATTAAGATTCTGAAGAAAAGTATATCACCATAAAGGGGGTAATCTCCTAAGAAGCTCTTTAAAACATTAAACTATATAAATACCAGTATTGTGCCATAAACCAAGATGCACATGACTGGTTTATTTCCAGTAGAGCTTGTAGATGTAATGTTAATTTTGAAACGGAAACCTCAAAACCATGAAGCCGAAACCTTCCAAACAGAAATTCCTGTAACAGTCCAACAATTTCTAATATTAAATTCTTAATTGATTAAAAAGAACATTCTTTAAAATACAATGACATATTCAAATGCTTCCTAAATTTGCCAAATGCTTTTTTTTATGCATCAATCTTTACGTTCACAAGTTCCACTTTATTTGCACATCTAAAAATGACTGGTTCCCTAATGTATTTTTTTATTCAAAGCCACTTTCTTGTCTAATTTAGGAAGCCTCCTTCTTTTTCGCCCACTAATACAGTATCCCCCATCTTTTTCCTTGGAAACTGGCAATGTGTGCACATGCATAATAATTAGTTCCACCCATGCATGAAACTACATTTAGGGGGATTGGGACAGCAGCCATGCCTTTCAGTGATAGACAAAGAATGGCTTCCATTAAATAGATGGGCTTTAGAACATGGACACACACAGATGCATCCACGGACACACACCCATCCACACAAACACAATCCAGCAAAACTCCAGGTGTGCAGGGGGGGAAAAGAAAGTTCCGCATTGCTATGTTTTTTTAATTCTATCCAACTGTGCATTTTCTGTTTCATCCCCTCAAACGTCTATTCAGCAAACGCTGAAGATCTTGGTTCAAGCTTTGTGCCAAATATGAGTCTTCAGCAATGTCGCCGGCTCTGTGGCTGATGGAGAAAAATGGCTGAGTCCGTGGAGGGATGGAGGCACTGTGTAACCTTGGACAGGATCCTCCAAAGGGACTCTGTATGCCGAGTTATGCTTTGAGGTGTGGGGAGAAAGGAAAAGCTGTAGCCTTTCCCCATCTGTTGACTTTAATGGAGCTCTCTGAGCCCATATGTCGGCACCAAGGCCTTGCGCTAAACATATTGCCAGAGGGAAGGTGATAATGCTCAGTTTGCTTTTTCTCCTCTGAAATAGGAAGTTCAAATGGGGGAGACAGCGTGGTAGGGTTTTGTTTAACTCTTACAACAAATGACGTGAGCACAGCTCAGGAGCTGAGGAGAGAACATGGAGGCAGGAATGGGTAAACTCTTAAAACCCAAAACATTTGACAAAGTCATACTGTATAGTTCAAAGGCAACGCAAAGGGGAGAAAATGAGGAATTGTATGTGAACTTTTGATTTTGAAAACATTTATAAATAAATCTAATATATTCTCTCAATATTGTGGTAGTTAGGTCATTTTAAAGTGGCAGTATTATGCATTTTCTAGGCATACAGTGCCGTTTTACAGCACAATCAAGTAACTATGTTAACTTCAGTTATAAAAATGCTGTATATTAAAAATATGACTTAACTTTACAGTATGACAAGACGTTAACTTTGCAATTTAATTCCTTTGAATTAAATCTTTAAAAACTCCTGCTTTTTCTGAAACTCCGCCTTCAGGAAGTCATCCCAACATCCCTCCTCTATTAAGCATTTCACTGAGAAGTAGCTCTTATAATGAGTTCAGAAGATGTGCAGTTCCACCTGCTGTTTTTTTTATTTTCCTTTATTTAACCAGGTAAAGCCCTTTGAGCTCTGGATCTCATTTTCAAGAGGGACCTGGGCAGAAGTCTGCAACACAGCAACCTGGTTACAAAATAAAAGCAATTAATAGTTTGCTAATTGCTGCTGGCTAGTCTGAAGGAGCTCAGTGGGGCTGCTCTGTGAGGCGGAAGCTTGGAAACGTCTTGTAGTGGTTTCTGGGTCCAGCCAGGTGTGCACAGCTGAATGGTTACCATGGAGAGTAAAAGATTTCTCAAACATGCATGAATGAATCAAGGCTGCACTTCACGTATGTTTTTGATGAGACTAACATTATTACTTGATATAAAACTCAAAAAAGTCAATTTCACATAATACTGCCCCTTTAAGTAAGTTAAAACAGCAGTTTGGTTTTATACATCGAGTCTAACGGTGTTTGTCTTCATATTTGATGTATGTATACTTCTGGTTTCTACTGTATGCTAGTCATCTAAGCAGTATGCTAAAAATTTGATAAAAAGTATCTTCTTAGATAGCAGATAAGGGCTTAAATGGCACATTTCTAGTTCAATCAACACCATATGTGACATATTCCTAGAGGAGTTCCCCACCCCCAACTCCACACTCATACTACTATAAGCCATGTGCTAATTAACATTTGAAAACATATTTTGTAATTTAACAAGATGGAAGTCACCAATTAAAGGTGGTACACAGCATCTGTCCCTTAAGCTTCCAAAACATGACGGATTAAAATCGGGCCAAATATGCCAAGTATTTTCCACCAGCCTGTCACCGACTACAAGTCGTGAATTGTAAATGGTGACAGGTGTTATGCTGATTTTTCCCTTCTAACTGTTAAAAAGTGGATTAAGTGGCAGCTTGTAGCACAAGTGCAGTTTCTCTAACAAAGACATCAAACTGGGTTGTTTTATTTAAAAAGAGCAGAAAAGTGCACGGCTGAGCAAGATCCAGTTAGTAGATGTGACAGTGAGGACAAAGACTGAGACCAACCCTAACTGCTCAAAGAAATGCAAGTCCACTGAGAATAATGGCTTTCTTTTTGTCTGCAGCCACATTACAAGCTAAGTTTTTTGAAGGAAAACTCAAAGCTTTTCATTAAAAACACTATTATATTAAATCATCCTCTTTGAGCTTTACATTATGTTATGTTATCAAAAACCTACCTTGAGTACGTTTGATTCTTTCATGCGTGTCGAGAAATCCTTTATTTCCCGTGGCAGATAAAGCTCTGTGGAACACCTAGTTGGATCCAGCTCCACCTTTGAGACATTTCCAAGCTTCCGCCTCACAGAGCAGCCCTTCCCTGCACTCCACTCTGCACCTTCAGACTAGCCAGCAGCAATTTGCAAACACCAGGTGGAACTGGACATTAGCTGAGCTACTTCTCAGTGCAAGAGTGGTAAAAGGTTTTTAATAGAGGATCGATGTGATGACTTCCTGAAGGCAGAGTGTCAGAAAGCTGAGTTTTTAAAGAGACACAGGTACAAATTCAAGGCGTTAAATTATGAAGACAATTTTCGTTTTAGTCAAATTTGATATATGCACCCTTTTTTATAACTGAAGTTAACATAGTTACGTGATTGTCCAATAAAGTGGCACTATGTGGCAGGAAAAGACATCATGTTGCCTCTTTAAATTTAAAAACTGCTACACATGATGAGAGGTTAAAAGAGACAGAGGACAATTTCAAAGTGTCAGACAGGCATTTATCACATGTTGTGGGACAGGGGTCAAAAATACACCAGAAAGTCCCCCTCAGAACTGTTCAAGGGGGGAAAAAAATAAGGTTTTGGATTTACCTAATCTTACTATGAACTTAACATCTGATTGAGATGTTGTCATGTCACCTAACACTGCTGAAAAACAATTAATTAAAACTATCCAGCAAAGAGGAGACATTTTTCCAAAAGCCTAAAGACAATTCAACTTGCACACAACCAACTATTAAGTTTAGCAAATTAACTCATTTGAAAACCTCTTTTTGTAGTTCCTAAAGTTATCTCCATTTTGTTTTAAAAGTAGTTTACTGATCTCAGATGTGACAAAAAAAAAAAAAAAAAAAAAAACAACAACAGATGAGATCACTGGGGTGGGAAATACTTTTTATGGCACTGAATCTTGACACCATCATGGGAACAACTAAGTCATAACGGCTTGAAGTTGGTTTTCTTAAATTGTGAAGCTTTCACTTTTTCCATGCACAAATTCTGCACATAATACCTGTAGAGGATTTCTCCTATTAAATCTTATCTGCTCATGCAAAATTGAATTAAATCCGACGTCGCCCACGAGGGAGTCTCGGTTGATGTACGCAGAAAATAGATGTAATAGAATCTGTTTTTGGCCCTTCTGGGTGTCTTAAATATGATTGACTTCTTCCAGGATTTTCTTTTTTTTTTTGATGACATGGAAAGTCATATATGAATGTGGTCATTATGAAAAGTGGGGAAATTCTGTACATCTCAACTTTTAAAATAGCCTGTGGCCACTCTATTCATTAACCTGCATTAATATTACATTTCAAGAATAAATAATGCATTGCCCTGCTCTTTTATAGAACAAATTGGAGTTAAATTGAGATTGTTCTTTTGCTGTTGTATTATTTATTCATCGTCAAAGAACTCATTATGCCCCCTCTGTAGATTCACTTACTTTTAATGTCCAGTCATGGGTCTGATACTGTACTTATAGCTGTAACAAAGTGCTTTTAGATTATATGAACATATACAGCTCCCTAGAAGCCACCACTTTGTCTTCTCCAAGACCCAGTTTCAAGCTGAGTCTTATCTTGGAGTGGTTACTACATGCAAATTAATCGGTTAGTTGCATAGAACATGATGTCTATAAATATGTTTTGAACCAGAAATGAGTAAGGCCAACTACAAACAATAACTGCCTAACACACCACGCTCTTAATTGCAATCTTTGACTTGATTTTTCTGATCTTTTACCATGAAAATACTTTCTGCAGTAAACTTTATATAGAGCCAGGACTTTATATTGGATTGTTTTGCTTTACTAACACTCAAAAATAGCACTGCAAACACAGAAAGGGGAAAAAAAAGTAGACGCTTTTGTTTTAATGCAACAATTGGAACTTTTAACAATGAACATCAACTCTGAGCTATAATGAAACATGGTGGTGGCAGTGTCATGTCTTGGGGATGCTTTGTCTCAACAGGGATAGGGAAACTAGCAAGGAAGTATTAGAAAACATGGAAGGAACAACATAATGGCAATACTGGAAGAAAACATGTTAGATGTAGTGAAACTGGGGTAATGTGTTGGATGACACGTCTGCTTCATGTTTAATTACAACAGAACAATCTGAGACATACAGCTGAAGCTCAATATTTAAAAAAGTCTACTCAAATCCATAACACTACCCTTCAGGAATTTTGTAGGAAGTCTTGAAAATTGCTGCTAGCAAATTCCCTCCATCTCACTAAGACATTGATCAAAAACGTAAAGTTGATTCTACACCATATTGACTCTGGGAGGAAATAGATTCTTCCACATTGTATCTTTTTTCCTTCACTTCACAGTTACAACTGGTCACAGTTACAGCTGGCCTATCACATAAAACTGCCTCTGAAAATTATTTTTAAATGCTGCAATATTAGAAAATGTGACAATAAAACGAGGGATTTGTATTAATTTAGTAAAATCAGTGATTCAGCAGACTGCTGGGTTAAAGGGGCTGCTGTTCTTTTTAATGTAAAGCTGAGTCTGCAGCTTCCTTTCTATGACTGGTGGCCCCAGACAACCGACTGAAATGGATCGGTTACCTAAGAGACGATGACATAAGATGAAGCTACCACAGACTTCTTCCCTCCTCTGCTTTTCCAGACCAGCCACATATTCACCTGTGAAGCGTTTATGTAAATACTATCTGTGTTGCTGAGGGGTCGACTACCTTTGATTTTGATCCTAGCTTTTGCCTTTTTTAACGGAAATAAAGTACTGTCATTTTTGTCCTGTTTCATTTACGATGAACATTACTGTGAAATATATTTAACTTTCAGGTGAAATTCATGATTTCAGTTTGGTACAATCACACGCATGTACAGACAAGAATCAACGGATCAAAAAGCTTCATCACATCAGTGTCGCTCTTCTTCAGAGCACAATCCGACTTCTACGAACACACACTGTCTTGTCCTCTCTTCCGCTCTCTTGACTCACTGCTCGGTTTAATCGATTTCCATGGGGACTGTCTCCTAGCTACACAAAGACACACATACGACTAAGCGTACTGTACACTTGTCTCATCCTATTTCTCCCCCGGCTGGTTGAAAGCAAAACACTGTCGATCATACACACACACACACACACTTCTCAAATCTCTTATAGAAAACAATCTCACTTTTTTGGTTGCTTCCGTTTTTTTTCTTCACTCCTGGCCTCTCTACCCATCCTGTATTAAAGCCTGGGAGGACAGCTGTCAAACGGTGGATCTAAGCAGCATGTAGGCATCAACAGAGAAGGTAAATTGATCCCATTTGCCATTTTAAACCTTGAGGCCCCCTCTAAACATTACATCTGTCTAACTCGCTGTATTTTCACTGGTTAACACCTCGGGTTCTGACAACAGCCACTGTAGTCTGGTGCTGTCTAATAATATCCAACAACAATATAGATGATTGTTGTTGCCATGATAGATAATATGATTGCGTCTGTCAAAATTTGATTGAAAAACAAACAAACAAACAAAAAAAACAAAGAAGACGGGTAAATAATTTCAAATTGGATTGTGTTTCGATGGGTTATGAGAATTTGCTGCTTTCAGGAAATATTTGTTTCAGCATAGTTTTTATAGGTATCTGTTACTTTACCATACGTTACTAACCAACGTTCTGATATCTCCAAATGATAGCTGTTCATGGGTGACTGGAAAATAAAGCAAGTTGGTTAGTTGCTAGTTCAGCTGAACGTTTTGCCAACCTATTTATTGAGTAGAAAAGGAAGAACTTTTATGAATGGTAAACAATACACAATCCAATCCGACATCCAATCTTCCTGCTCCATAACCCTGAACAGGAATGAACAAGTACTTTACAAAAAATCATCAGTAATAATATGGCCATCTAAATGTGGGAAATGAAAAAAGAACTTTAGTTCATGTAAACCATTCTACTTTGTCATTGCATATATATTGCAGAATTTCTATACATCTTCCAAATGTAAGCAATTTGAGAAAACATGTCAAGCATGTCTTGCAAAGGGAGTTCAACAACACAGATTATTTTCTAATTTGTTAAATGTACTTGAAACAAGCATAACTCTGCCGGTACTAGTCCAAACGTCACACACCGGTCGGAATCTCACACACACTTACAGCCATACATACTAAATCAAACTTAATACAACCCAAAACTAGGAATTTCACTCCAAACAAGAAGATATTTTAAGCATTTGTCTGGATTAAAATAGCTGAATAGACCAAATGCTGCCATGTTTACAACAGGCTACTTAGTTACCCAGGCTATTAGCTTTAGGTGGGAAATGTTTTCAAACAATGATAGGGAAGATTTACCTACTTACCAAAAAGTGTTAGATTTTGGTCAACACAGAAGGTGAAGTAGGCCTTTTCTACATCCTATCAGGTTACACAGCACAACCAATGCGACACCAACTGGGATGCTTCATGCATTGGATTTTCTGTCCCAAACAGATGTACAGCTGACATGAAGTCAGTCTTGCTAGCTGTATATGCATAACGTAAAAGGATCGCTTGTAATTCATATGGAATCCTAGATCCAATCAGATTTCACCCCAATTCGCCATTTTTTACCAACCAAAGAAAATCTGATGAAGATCTGCAAACTCACAAAGACGTTTTGTGTTGATTTTCATTCATATACTCGCTTCCTAGCATTTACATCTCTTTAGTCAGACAGTTTACAGCTCTGGATTAAACGTTAAAACGAACAGAATATCAACATCTACATTTCTTCACGTCTCATAATTTGAACAAACGGGCAAGGAAAAGTTTTCAAATGAAACATAGCTGTAAACACTTGGGTTTATTAAATTGGTGTATTAGTCAGCAAACAACCAACAGGGCAAAGAAGAAATAAAGAATTCAGAAGATCAAATTTGGGATTACTTAAATATGAGTGGTGCACTTATACATTAGCAAAAAAAAAAAAAAAAAAAAGTATTTTATTTCTTTTATTTTGAAAGTTCAGAAAACCCCATTTAATAAATTAAAACAATCCCATTTCGTTCAGTTGTCTTTACCCAAATCCCTCTATTTCAATCCCTTTTTCGTATGCTTAACCTACACACAACTCTTAGAAATCAAATAGCGGTAAAAGTTTATTCTGCGAAATTAAACTACATTTCTTACATATTTTTTATGGTAAGCCATTTAATTGAAAGTGCAAATTTCACCTGCATCATGCGACAGTGATTTACCCAACTTTCTCTCACCAATCTTGAATGACTGGATAACAATCCTAACAAATGACTCCCAGACAAATAGGTTTTTGCAACATCACCTCCTCCCTGCAAAAGGAGGATGAAGAAATATACACATTTCCTTACTTGGCTGCAACTCAGCAACTGAGCAAACTGCTCCTTCTCATTTGACTGGCCAGATAAATCCTTACTGTATGTTCCCGACCGGTCTTATCTGCATGCAGCTCTAAGAGATCATTATTCAAAGTCAGGTCACTGAACCAGAATCCAGGCACGCTGCCCAACATTTAGTTGCCTGGGGGACTGTGGCAGAAGAATTGATTAAAGTGAAAACAGATAAAAACAAACAGTCCACCAAGTGGAATATATGAAAATGCCATAACATGCATTAGGTCATAAGATTATGGCGGCCTTTTGGACCTTTTGCATGTGGTTTGCTGACTCACTACAGCAGATATTGAGGAGATAGCACCTTGTTGCAAGTATGTAGTTCGTCATTACCGTTAGCAACGTCGGTTTGTTTTTCATCGCACTGCTTTTCTGGGTATTTAGAGAGTCTTATCAGAGAGAGGATCAGATTTAGTCGAGGTTATCTCAGTTGACTTCAGAGACTGTGTATAGACACATCAATGAGGATTTGCAAGCAAAAAATCTATATGAGACATTGAAGCAGGGCGAATGTGCAGGAAGATAAAACCTCACAGGACCGCAGCTCCAATGAGAGCAATACTGTTAACACGTTCTATGTTTTCCAAATGGCTTCCTTGGCTTAGTTTGATTCAACCCAATATAGCCCCAGAGAAAAGTTTAAATACGAATTGTAACTGTAGTTCCAAGCAGCTGTGTAACTTATTTTTTCTCCCTATTCACCACAAACACAATGTGCATATGGCCTGTTGCTGTTCTGGCACACAAAGAGAAACGAGTGTGACTTTTCTTGGCTGCGACCGCCGCTGATAGAGAGCCCTAAGGCTTTCTGGCTGGACGCGGTGATTGAGAAAGGCCAGTTGGCTTCCTTCAGGTTTGGATATGAACTGACAGATGAAATATGGTGTTAGAAACCGCCAGGAAAGAGGGGGGTTCTGTGAGAGATATTCACCGTTAAAAGAGTGGCCTTTCATGGCTTTAAAAGTGGGGCAGGTTGAAATGATGGGGTAGTGCATTTGGATTGAATGTGACCCGGCATGTGGAGGGTTTGAAAGCCAAGACGAAAATTGTAAAATAATCTGACTTGAGCACTAATAGAGATTGCAACCCATTTGACGAACCTAGGAAGAGATTTATCGAAAAGACAGAAAAGAAAATGCAGCTGATAAAATGTTGGAAAACGGGGCCAAAATGGATTAAAAAAAACTGAAAACATTATGTGTGGCGTAAATGTGTGATTTAGATGTTTTTGTGCTAGAAACCACACCAACAATGGAGCCATTTTTATGTTTTTTTATTCAGTTTCTCCACATTTGCCTGAATCCATTAAACTTCAAACAGACAGAAAAAGGTGAAAGCTGAACATGTATAAACAAAATACTAGTAAATATTTTGCCTAGATTCTAGTGTAAATATCTTGGTACACTTGAAATAAGACAAAACTAGCTTTTTAGCAATATATAGGAGCTTTATTACAGTTAATTCTTTAATATTTATGAAAAACGTAATTGTTCCATTGGCAAATTTATAACGAGACATTTTCCCCCATGTTGAAAGTGAAATAATCTACTAATGAATAAAGTACTTTTTCAGAAATATTAAGGAGTTATTGACTATAAACAAGCACTGATCTTGCAGAAAAGCTACTTCCAAGTTAGTTTTGATTTATTTAAAGTCTACGAAGATATTTGAATAATAAACTAGACAAAAAAAAATACCTGGTAAGATTTTGTGTTTTTGCAGTCGTCTTCCACTTCAATCCCACATATGCTATAGATACACATATATTTTCTAAAAAATAAAACATATCTGCTTAAAAAAAACCTAAAGTAGCTGGAGCCTCAAGAGAGTTGAAAAGTTGTTGTAACTGGGTAAAAGATGTAACCAGTGTTTTTAACTACAAGGTAAAGTTTTCAGTGTATTATTCTGAGTCAAATATAGGATAGAAATGTTCTGTTTGAGGTTTCTTCTTATTTGAAGGGAATTTATTCTTTCCACTATCGCCAAGTGCATGATCAATATGAGGGATTGTTGCAAAGTCAACAGCTCGATGCAATTGACCGTCCACTGTCCCTACATGCTCATCCAGGAGGGGTGAATGCTGCAAGTCAATAACTGTGCAGTTAGCTGGGTTTCCTGTGAGAGACTTTTCAAAAAAAAAAAAAACAATTTGAAAAATGAACTCAGCTTGGCACAACATGTGATAACAAGGTTCAACTGGAATCTGTCTGATTCAAATGACTGATTCACTGATACAGAGGATACAGAAAAAGTTGGACATTTCGATGCAGCACATAAAACATTATGAAAGATTACGAAAAATACACATTTCACAGGAACTGATGCTTCACAAAATGGAGTTCAACATGTGTGACAAGACAGAAAAATAAAGCGTATCAGCAGCTTGAAAAACATCCTAAAAATACTCTTCAGCATCAGTCTTTATCAAGCCCGGAATTCCAACTGAGCTAATATGTGAAATTAATAGGTTTGGATTTCTCAGCTTTTCTGCTGCTTTACATCAGTCCTCTTTTTATGAATAATAGAGTACATCTGCCATTTCATATTCAAGCAGCTGAAACGAACCACTGACTGGTACATTTGGATCTGTCATGAAGCTGCTGAACAAGCAGCTATTAATGTTCACTTTGCAGCAGTGTCCACTTTACCAAATGTAACTGACTCAATTGACTTCACTCACGTCAAAACAAGAGCACTTTAGGACCAGGATCAGGTTTTGTTTGATGAAAAAGGATTGGTTCATTACCATGCTAACGCGATCCGATGCCGACGTGGTCCCAAAAAATGTGTGTGGTGTGTGTGTGTGTGCAAACTCTTAAGTGGATAAATTGAATGTATTATTCCTACAGCTTAGACAGTTCTTGAAAAATACAATTTATTTTCGCTGTTTTCCTTTTTGTGCTCGAGCAGCAGAAGCCAGTCAGCGAATCTGCGCACGCCACTGCTTTCGTAAAAGGGTAGATAGTTGTTCAATTAAGTGAGGTGAAGATGTTAAATCAACCAGGAAAGACAGATTAAATTGATCATTTACAATGTTTTATTTACAAATGTATGTATAACTAAGTTAAAATGGGCTGCGCAGAAAACAGTGACTGGCTGAAATCTCCCTGGAATTCTTAACGTTTTGTCAAATCGCAGCCAAAAGCAAATTTATTTTATTGGGATTTCATACGATAGCTAAGCAAAAAACTTGTTTATTATTGCAAAGTGGGAAGAAAATGATAGGAAGGAACAATGCTGGTTCATACTTATAATTTGAGGGATGTTGATAAAACATTTGTAACTTTTAGTTTGTGACATTTTTACGACATCAGGCAGTAAAGGACTACAAAGGAGTAATTGTATTTCTGGCAAAATCGTAGAAGCTGAAGTTTGCAACAATGAATTAACTGAGTAACCAAGAAGACAAAAGATGAATAATAAAAGATGAATAGATTAAAATTAAAATGATTAGATTATGGAATTGCATATTGCAGATACATACAGATTTTCTAAATTGGGGATATGTGACAAAGAGATTTTCTAACCCTACTGTAAATGTGCCTGATTTTGCTCATTCGCATCAGATCAGACCCAACTTCTGACTAAAAGTCAATAATTAAGTAGGCATCTGATAGACAGCAAAAATGCAAATATTTATTCAAACAATCATAAATTTAGGGAACACTAACTTTTTTCTGCTTTAGGGTTATAAGGTATATTCCACTAATTCAAAGTGCTTTCTTTTCTCTAGCATGAAAATATTTAATAAATGGTACTTCATAAATGTTGGAAGCTGGGACATTAATTCGCCATATAAAAGTACAAAAAAATCTTTTCTTCGTGTGCATAATTCTGTCGTAGTTAATATGTGAGATGAAAAAAGTTAATGCAAAGGGAAAATAATGACGTGACATGCAGTTTGAATTTTTACTCATTTTAGGAGTTGTATGATTAAGTATTAAAAATAAAGCTGAAGATTTTATGACTTGAGTCGTATACATTATTGAAAAAGACAAATCAGTCACATAAAATTTGATCTAATTTATATCAAACTTGCTTTGAAATGATTGAATGCATAATTGATTTTTCATTCTTTTTTTTTACACAAAGTACAAATTTAATATGCTTGACATGCCTTTTTGATCATTTTCTAACTTTCTCAGTCTCAAATAACTTTCATCTACATGTTTATGAAACTAGTTTCTTTGCAGTTTTAGAAATCAAGCAAAAAAAATGCATGTTTTACAGAAATACCCTTCTGTGATCATCTTATTACGTTTGCATTATTCACCTCAGCTGATGCCAAGATGTGTTATGTTTAGCTGTTAAAGTTCGTATGTACACATACTCACTCTGACAGAGCTTTCATGATTCACATTTTCTCATTGATTTCTCGACAAATTCAGAACCTGTGAAACTAAATTATTTATCAGTGCGAGATGTATAGGAATATTTTACCTTTTGTTAGGTAAACTGGAACTGAATGTTTTCATGTTTCCAAACCATGTCTGTTCGGTGCGAGTTAAATTCAATGTTGGTATTTATCACTCGTCAAAAACTGGATTTTAACTTACTTTTGATTACTTTCAATTAAGGTCTATATTATTCTCTAGTGGTAATGAATTAATCCCTATTGAACTTTTTCACATTTTGTGACATAACCATTAATTTCTGTTTTTTGTGATTTTCCCCAAAAGATTTGCAGCTGTAATTTTAGCAAATGGTTCTTCACCATGTACAGAAAAATGTATGGCACATTTTATTATTTACTATTATTACTTTATAATTCACTATTTTACTCATTAAAATTATAGAAAAGCAATGTATGGTTTCATTCTACTTCACTTTTATGGACCTGTGGCTTCAAGCGATAAAATGGGGGATAAAGGAGGGAATAATAATTGTTTTGCAAGAAACTGGTGATGAACAAAACAATCTTTGACTTGTTTATATGCGGCTTATTGAGGAAGTAAAATCCAACAGGCATTGTTTAAAGGGTGACACTTTCATCTCCCTTTGCGAAACAAGAACGATTGGCTGATCAACATCCATTGACAGATTGAGTTTTTTGGTACAATAATTCATGCTCTTATTTCCACGGATAAGAGAGTTTTATATAATGCCTCTTGCTGTTAACTCCTAGAACAAAGCAGAGCCCCTCCTCGTGTCTCACTCTCCAATCTGCGGGTGAGCTTGTGATTAATGTGTAATTGACTTGATGAATGGGTTTCCCATTCCTTGAATCCATCAAAACACCGCTTGATTAAGCGTCCTCTGCAGCTCTGATTAAAAACCAGCACGATCAGCTTCATTTGAACACAAGCATGGGCCCCATCGTGTTTCAAAATCTGGTCACACCCACTGATTATCTCTTTGCAATGTAGGGTAATCAATGCAAGCAGCGGCTGGTTATTGAGGGCCGGCGTGGTAGCGACTTGCGAGAGATACTTTTTGCAGGCAGCAAAGCGGAGAGCCGGCCCGGTTTCAGCAATCAGTCATGCCAACAGGAGTAAAATAGGATAGATGGGGGTGGAGGGAACGAAGGGAGGAGACAGCTAGAGGTGGGTGAAGGTTTGAGAGGTGAGAATAAGATGGAATGGGATTCGGTCGGAGACGGGGAGATGGATGCAGAAAGTGTGCCATGTGGTAGGAAAGTTTGATAGGACTGGCAGCAGGTATAAGTGTATGAAAGTAGATGGACAGGTGCTGACAGAAGAGATGATGAATAGACACTTTACGAGGTGTTACGAGGTTTCACGAACAGTCCAGACACTCCATATGACACTTTCATGTGTGCCTCCTCTACCCGCAGGACTCTATATCTTGCGCTCCATCTATGATCAAGGTATGAACGCAATATTTTTACCAAAAGTTAGAGCTCACACCTTGCACTTTCAAAAAAGAAAAAATATATGGCTACAAATGTATTTTTAAACTTATATGCAACTTCACATTTCCCTACAGAACCAGCTGAACTTGAACAGAACTTTGTCAAATGCTTGCAGCAGTTGAACAGGTTACATCTGTCAATTGTGATTAATCAGGGATCAAATATGACTGTTGTATGAAAGCTTTCACTCCCAGTGAAAGTTGAGAGGGAAATTATCCCAAGAAGTGAAGATGTGGTGAGGTAGTCCAAGTGAAATCACTATCAATTAAATTAAGGATCTACTTGAAACTGTTGTCTTGTACTGGCAATTGTTCACTTCAAAGAAATCGACATGGTCTATTTATGTAAGGATATTGCTGCAAGAAAAACTACACCTGACAAAACCGCTTCTAGAGCTGTTTTCCCCTGAGGAAGACTGTAGGATCTTTGAGATTTTCTCCTTTGGAATGTGAAGTGGACTGTTGAGACCACAAGAGAAGAGCTTGACTCACAAGCATGTTTGTGTATCTGCAGTGAGGCAAAGACTTGGACAACAGCCTTTTGTCTGGGTAGGCAGTAAAGAAGGAACGTCTGTCCAAGGAAAAAAGCATCGAGGACAGACTTAGTATTCTGCATAAAGTTAAAGGATGGAGGTTATTTCGTCTCATAGATTAGAAGGCATTTCCCAGAAGAAAAGTTCAGCGTAGCCATGCCAACCCAAACCACATATAGGTGAAACGTCTCCTGAAAATGTGTATTGAACATATTGGATCCTCTTAAACTGTAAGTTGCTATATCGTAAGAAAAACACTGAGTTCCTCTGGCAGACAAAAGAATACCTGCCACGTTTCTACAAACATAACACGGCTCTCTAATTCTCTGTAGACCAGGCTACCTACTGTATGTAAGATCACGAGCCACACAGGGTAAGACATCTCTCCTATGCAGATGGTGTTCTCTTCAAACAAGTTGGCAGGTGGGAACTTTCAGCCAACCTGGCATACAGCAACCACAATTTATGTGATTTATTGTTCATTATGCGCTGGTCACATCATCCCTTGCCCATCCATTGATACACTGCTGACAGGTCCATTAGTGATTTATGTTCACCAAGTCCTCATAGCTGTCCAAATGTTTTTGCCTCATATTCAAGTATGTCCTCTACTGGGCTGCAATCCCTAATGAATACCAGAAAGAGAGTCTTTTTTTTACCCTCTTTGATTTAATACATAGCAATTAAAAGGACACTGCACAACAAGCCTTGCTAAGACGGCGGATAAAATGATTATCTCTAGATGACTTCAGATTATCCATGGGTGTTTACAGTTTTCTATTCAGGAGAAGCATAAGACAGCTATACAAAAAATATTTAAGTTGGGTGAAAGTTGCAGTCAGATGCATTTTTTACATGTAATTGAAATCAGATCTTTACATATACTGCAAAAACACTTTTCTTATTGCTGTCTCTTAATACCCAGTTATTTTATTCCATTATTAAAATGGAATAAAGTATTAAAGTACCTTTTGTAATTTATTTTCTTAATGGTGCTATTAAAGTTTTACCAACTTTTTATCTCACAATAAATCAGATGAAACACACTCTGGTTTAAAATCTGTTATTTTTATTAAAACTAAAAAAAAATTCCCCAGGCAGCACGCCCTTCCTTGTGAGGCATCATGGGAAAATCCCAAAGAATCCGTCAAGATTTCTGAAAGAATTGTGGACCTACTTAGCTACAATTTTTCAGATGCCTGAGGGTGCCACATTTATCTGGTCAAACATTTTATTATATAAAGACAGTAGAAATATCTAACTATCACACTGTTCAATAAATAAACAGGTTATTTGTCCAAGAGAATAGTGCAAGATGTGTGGATCAACCCCACACTACTGAAGATCATGGTCAGAGAAAAAGAAGCCATTATGCCAAAAGAAGCATAAAAAACTTGATTACTGTTTGGAAATTCAGTAAAGAACAATATATCTTCTCAAAAACAGTACATGTCTTCCAAGTCCTGTAGATTAGAAGAAAATTCTATCAAATACTTAGAAAAATAACCTTCTGATTAAAAAAAAAAAAAGTTAAAGATTCTATAAAATATTCATTATTATTCCAGCTTTTAAGTGTGACAATCTAAAGCTGTCTAAAAACAGAAAAAGTTTAGTCTGATTCAATGTCGGACAGAAAAAAACAGATTGCATGTCTTTTTGTACAGTGTGTGTAAATATCTGGTCTCAGCTCCTTGCGGTGGTTCGTTTTGTGTGACTTGAATGTCTATTGGAGGAGTTCACATATTGATTATTTAAATATCTGTGGCGGTTTTACTCACTAGAAGTTAATTGCTGACCCAACAAGGCCAAATTCAAGAGCTCCCACTAAATGATTATTGATTAACCTGATCTGAACCAACAGAAGAGCTAATCAATGCCTCAGGGGGATTCGAACTTGGGGTTTTTCGTGGTCACAGATCAACTGCTTGTTTTGGCAAAACCACAAGCAAAGCAGAGCATGGTAAAGACGGCAACGATGGTAAACGGCCGTCTTTAAATATTCCATATAAGAAATACGAGACAATACGCTGGTTTTCAACATTGTAATACTTTTTTTGTTTATTTTTCACCTCAGCAAGTCATGGATTTCAACTTCATCCTTACCTGTGCCAGTCATTGGCACACACACTGACAAAACAGTCAGTACTTTGATTGTGCAAAATAACTCCATACTAAGTTAATCTAAAGATAAACCAATAGTTATTTACATCAGCTTGAGCCAAGAACTTAATCAACTTGTACTTTTTTCCATGTTATAATAACTTTATTGTGATTTTAAGCTTTTATATGCAGTTATAATCAGCCGCCTATGAGTCCATCTCAGCTTTCACTGAGCCATTCTAACACACCGATATGCCTTGATCTAGATCGTCCCATTGCAGCTTTTCTGTATGTTTAAGGTTTGTTATCCTGCTGGAAGCTGAACCTCCATAAAAGTCTTAAGTCTTTTACAGCTTCTAGCAGGTTTTCTTCCATTATTGCCCTCTGTTTAGCTCCATCTATCTTCCCATCAACTCCAAACAGCTTCACTGTTGCTTCAGAAGAAAACAGTCCCCTAAGGATGATGCTGCAACCACCAATTTGCACTGCAGGAACTGTACGTTGAGTGTGATTTTTTTTTTTTTTTATTTCGCCACACACAGCTTTTAGCATCCAACCAGAACATTTTCTATCACAGGGTATGGCAAACCGCAAACAGGACTTCTGATGGGTTTCCATCAACAGTGATTGAAACAAAGGCCAGATTTGTGGAAGAAACAACTAATAACTAGTCTGCCGACAGATTCTCCCACATGACCTTTAGGATCTTTCCATCTTCTCCAAAGATGCTGATTAATGCTCGTCTTGCCCAACATGTCAGTTTAGGCGGAAGGCCTCGTTTTGTAGCTTTGCTTTTCTTACTCTGGATTTCCTGGTGATGGATTGAACAGAAACTTGTCCAGAGATTAAAAGTCACCCAAAACTTTTCTAACCTGTCTGATGTGTTCCTTGATCTACATAAAGCTATTGGTGTACTAAAACAAAACCATTTTTTAGAACAATTATATTGATAATGAGATTACAACACAAAGAGGCAGATTAATTAAGATTAATAAGTGACTTAACTGGGTGATTTTAATGGAAATGTCAGAGTGAAGAAGGCTGAATACATTCGTCGTCTTTTTCTGATTTTTATTGGGGGGGGAAAAATGGAAATCATGTATTATTTGCATTCCACTTTACAATTATGCAGAATTTTATGTTGGCCCATCACAAAAGGTTACTATAACTAGCTTTGCAAAAAAAATAATAAAAAATTATGATGCATAATTTAGTTATGCATAGAGTAACATAACTAAGTTATGTTACTCTATGCATCAATTATCCATTAAAAGATTTTAAAATGCAACAGACAATATAAAAATGACATACAGTACAGACCAAAAGTTTGGAAACACCTTCTCATTCAATGAGTTTCCTTTATTTCCATGACTACTGACATTGTAGATTCACACTGAAGGTATCAAAACTATGAATTAACACATGTGGAAATATGTACTAAACAAAAAGTGTAAAACAACTGAAAATACGCCTTATATTCTAGTTTCTTCAAAGTAGCAACCTTTAGCTGTGATTACTACTTTGCACACACTCTGCATTCTCTTGATGAGCTTCAAGAGGTAGTCAGTCACCTGAAATGGTTTTCACTTCACAGGTGTGCCCTGCCAGGTTTTTCTACAATCTAATCTACAATTTTCATAGTCATGAAAATAAAGAAAACCATTTGAATGACAAGATGTGTCCAAACTTTTGGTCTGTACTGTATATACTCTAGGATTGCACCAATCCTATGTTTGAGGTCATCAATTAAAAAGTCAACAACCTCAAAATTAAGATTTTGAAAGAGGAGAACATCACCAGTACAGTACTCCAGATAATAACTCTGCTCTCTGGCTTTATGTAGCTGCTGTCTCTCCCACAACAAAATTAGACATTTCACCATCCTAGTTTTTCAGTAATTAATTCCCTTTGTGGTTGTCTCACGTAATTTAGTTTCCTGAGCCTTGGAGATAATGAAACTCTCGCTTGTGTCTGCATACAAGAGCATTCATTAACGCTCAGAAGAATATTAACATCAGAAAGGTATTTCCATTCTCTCCTCACACCTCCCACTCAGAGACGTTTGTGTTGCCAGCCATTAGGTAGAATTAGATTTCTTGGCTCACCTGTAGTTTTTCATTTTGTTTTCCTCTCACCTCAAAAGTTTCGACCTTTTATTTGATCGGCATTAAAAGCGCTTTGTTGCGGTTTGTTATCTCTTCCTGTTTGGTCTGTACCACTTTGTTATACTTGCACTTCAACTGAACTTCAAAATTTACATTTTCAACTTATTAAGTCTGATTAACACTCAGATGAAAGCCGTAGTAACAGAAAGGAGATCCGACAGTGAACACTACCGCACTTCAAGATAAATATTAAAATTTTTCATGGGCCAATACCAGCAACAAAAATCCCCTGGACCTTCAAACCTTCAGGAGCAGGACTGATCTGTTTCAGCTGGTTCTGACGTCAGTCTGAACATCTGACAGCTAACAGATGAACCCAACTCCGCCGTAGCAGGACACACGCAGACTTTCCAAACACAGCAAAGGCAGTGCAGCTGTAACCTCTGTCATGAAGCAAGACCTGCGCTGATCTTTTAGATTTTTCAGAAACATCGACCGTTTGTTCTTCCCACTAATTTCTCACCTCTTGCTGTGTTACCGCTCGTCACGCGGCGCGACATCTGAACCCAGACGACAGAATTGCTCTGAGGGCCGTGGAGTTCATAAAATATGCAAAAAGTCAAATTGAGAGCGTGCGCAGAAACATACGGCTACAAATGATACATTTTCAAATGAAAGAGACATGAACAACTTGAGTTTGTGTTGGTTTTGGTGTAACAGCAAAATGCCTATCTGGAAGACGCTCGTCTTTCACCGCAGCACAGGAACATTTGTATCACTGGAGTTTTATCTGTCTGCGACATCAGTTCACCGCACCTCCCAACATTAGCTTTAAACAGATCCCTGAACAGCTCCCAAAGCTCCTCTGAAGTCTTGCAGCATATGAAAAATTCATAGAGATCCCAGGTCAAAATCCCATTGCAGTTCAGTGGCATAAATATTTATCTTTCAGTTAACCATTGTTTTAGCTGGAGGGTGGGGAAAGAAGACTGCAGGAGCAAAGGTCAAAAAGCCATGTAAAATAGCTCTTTTTGGCGAGTTAGACAATGCTACGCAAGCAAAACACAAAACAAGTGAAGCAAAAGATAATTTTCACACAGTCCCATGTGGTTTTATGGTGGGTGATATTTGCTTAAATATACTACAGAAGCTAATTTACTTAAAGACCTAAAGTTTTTTGTTTTTTGGTAAATTATGTCCATTAATTAATCAGGAAAGCTGGAAGTAACACTGAAGGAGTTGCAAGGATTTCTAGTTTGTACTGTTGTGATCCAATAATGTTCCTCTGTGTCTGGAAAAGTGAGTAGGACCAAAACACAGAAGCTTTTTCCAATCTAAATAACATCAATTCATTGCTAAAATCTCACAAAAGCAGGTGAAACATAGGTGTTCGTGATGAACAAACTTTAACGTTTGGTTACACTTCCAAAATCTATGTTTTACTGTTATGAGTTCTTTATGTACCATAAAACATCTAAAATATGGAGGGGGATGAATGATACTGCGGGGTTACCTTTCTGTCTTTGTCTTTGTGGATGAAATAATGAACAACTTTACAGTTTTATATACAAATACTGACCAAAAACAAAATTGAAGGTTTTGTCAGAGTGCATAACCATCACAGAACATCAACTGAGTCTCAACAAGAGAAGATCTTACAATCTGATAGAATTGGAGAACTTTTGCAAGGTAGTGTTGGTAAATATTACCAGGTCACGATGTGGAAGACTAAAATCTTATCAAAATGTGCTTCGGCAAAGTATTAGCTGAAGAGTGTGGACAATATTTAAAACTGAGTTTTGCTTTCTCTTCGAATTGCAAAGAACAGATGTTTGTCAAAATAAGGAAAAGTGTTTAAAAGATTCACCATGGTCTCATTTTTCTCCCCATCATAAAGATTTGACATCTAAAATGAGGTGTAAACATTTTTGAAAGCCAATGTGTAGCTGCAAAACTGTTAATAAACTAGCATTACATGTTTTAAAGCAATGGCACAATGCTAGCATTGGGGCTGCCAAATATCTTGAGCACTGAATGCTTGATGTTAGCTGTTTCCATGTCAGCAACAAAAACCAATCCTCTTGGCTCAAAGGATCTCATGAAGCTAATATCAAACATGCTAACATGGCAAATTTCTCTCTGTGTTGTGTTGCAGCGTTGCTGGTGGTCAAAGGTTGCAGAGTTGTCTGAAGAGTCAGCAAAAGATTTGACAAGTTGTGAAATAAACCAGCCAGCTACCACAAGACATGTTGTAATCTTCATTTTGGGATAAAAGCCCAAAATACCACGTTCTATTTCAGACAGCACTCCCCAGTCAAGATTATTCCCAAGTACATAATGGATGTGTGCTAACAAGTCTCTGACTTAAATGCAGTGCTTCTTCTGTTCTGCAGCTTCAATGAGCTATGCATGTAAGCTAAGTATCCACTTCACTTTTTTACCACATCTAGCCTGTGGTATGCTTCAGACTTTCAAGAGAGAAGGACAAAAAAAATTCCATAGCTCTAGCTGATAGCTGTGATGCATAAATGGTGGCCATCTGAGAATAATAATAATAATGTGAATGATTAGAAATTTGTGTGCGATTTCTGGTAGGAGATTAGATTATATTGCATCTCCAAGAGGAACATTATTAAGACTTAGAGGACGTTTGGATTGAAAGAAGTATGAAAGAAAATATAAAATTTTTCAGGACAAAAAGAAGGGACTGGAGCTTACGACACAGGAGTCAATGTAAAGCTACAAAAACAAAGACTTCAGATTTAATGATCGAATATTAGAATTGCTAAAAATGACTTTACTTAGACTCAAACTTAAAGGCTTTCATTTGAAACAAAAACTTTCACTGGAAATAGCAATGTCCAAGTGAAACACAGGATTTGAGGATATTGTTTTAATTCAGAATGCTGTTTATGTAAACAGATTCTGGTTCAAATCCATCCAGATTTCCTTTAGTCTTCAGCTTTGAATAAAACCAAAGAAAAGTTTTCAGAACACTTTTGTTTTCACTTACTTCATTTACAGTCATATTCAATAACTTAGAGTATGCATTCAGATGAGGCATGTTCATCAGATTACAAAGGTCCACATCTGTGTGTAATTAATCTATATACTGTAACTAATGTGTTTGACTTGGTGATCAAGTTCCTGAAATAAATGGCCCTTTCGGTAATATTTCTTATTTATTTAATGGGCCTGCAGACATAAAGCTGGGCACCTCCCAACTGACTGACCAAAAATGGCTGTCAAGAGAACGCCAGCAAGTCCAAGAAGGGGAGTTGGAGGAGTAGGTGATGGAGTATCATGACTCTTTCTGCATTATAAGGTAAATTAATCAGGCGTGAAGGACCTTGACCAAGACGACAAGCAGAGACTTAAAGTAGCAGGCCAGCTGCTTGGGAAAAATGAAATCCTAAGCCCAGAGTGTGACACAAAATATGTGGTCTGATGGAACAAAAATTGACCTTGAGCTACTGTTACGCCGGAGAATCCCCAGCACAGCGAGGCTCATCGTTCATCTAACATCACACTGTGATGCATGCAAGTGGAAGAATGAGGCTCAGGCCATGTTTTTTTTAAAGTTTTATTTCCCCCAGAAGTAGACTTTTGATTCCTTTTGAAATCATATTGTGTGATTCCATTATAATGCTGTACAACTAAATAAAAGATAAAGTTTAAGTATTATTTAACATAAATTTTCCAATCCAAATTTGGAGTGTATGCAGTGCATTACAATTTTGTTTTTTGTATTTGGCTTAGCAGATATACAGACTGTCACTGTCCTCACCACCTGGAGTCTGTGGATGTAATTTTTTTACCGTGTCATCTCACTGATGACTTACGAAGCTAAAAACAGGTTGGCAAAATTACTATCTTCACAAGCGTTTGTCAGACAGTGAAAAGTGATTTCACATGCTGGCTTTCTTAACCAGAGAAGGCAATGTGACTGATCCAGAAAAAATATTATTTTAGAACAGTACTCTCTGCAAAATCCACTTAGTAACATGGCTTGACACTCATTCTACTGCTAGACCACGCAACAACCCGAGTCACTTTTTAAAAAGTGCCTGCTTTTGTAGCAAACTGGTCCCTAAAACAGTTTTTGGAAAAAATGATTCTGTTGCATCATGTCATCCTCAGTCCAAATGCTAATCTGCTGTGCCCTGTCCCATGCAGGTAAGTCTGAAGAGTCAGCTCAAACAGGGGTTTTGGAAAGCAGCCATCTGTAAGTAAGTCTTTATCTGGCTGCAAGCATACATACACAGAACCCCAAGTCCAAACTCCATTTACAATGGTATTAGAAAGCAAATAACCCCTAACAGACTTCTTTATTTTTTGCTTTTTGTCACAACTGTTTCAGATGCTCAATCTTGACTTATCTGACTAAAAATGAGGATTTTATTTTTTAAGAGATATAAGATATAGAATACATTTTTACGCTGCACAGCACTCAAATAACATTTTTTTGCTTAATTGCTAGTAAAACACTATAAATGATCATATTTGATAAAATATTTGACTTATTTGAAACAAATCATTCACACTGTGTTTAGAACTGGTAGAAAAACTTTGGTAACACTTTATTTGACGGGTTGTGAATAAGACTGTCATGACACTGTCATAAACATAACATAACACCTGTCATGAACATGAGTAAGTCTTCATGAATATTTATGACTCTTGTCAAAGTGTCATTCAGTAAATCATGGCACTTAATACAAAGTTGACATTATTCAAAATGTCTTTGTTATGACAACTTGACATTAACCAAAAATCATCATATGATTTTTCTTGTTGTCTTAATTTCCTGGCAGCAGCTCTTTAAAGGTGGCGGGAAATGCTCAGAAATTATAGCTGTTCTTGCAATGGTTGTTGTTGATGTTAATCATGATAAAAGCCTTTTCATGAATTCAAACCTGGTGAATCTCTTCTGGACATTGTCATAGTGGGTGATGACTCAATGGTCACTTCAAAAAAGGAACAAAAACAAATAATCAAAAAATGTAATGTGATCTTAGCAGTAATGGAGTTTAATAACTTTAGCTAACATTAACTGACAGCAAGGTAGTATTGGCTTGAATTGCTCATAGTTAACATTATCAAAAAAGGAAGAACATAGTCAATGCTATTTTCTCAAAGAAAATGTAAAGTTAATTAGACTCATACCTCATATGTATTAGGTGACAAACTTCTGCTTCTTTTTAAACAGGAGGTTTGGCTGTTATAACTTAAGTTGGCCCCACAAGATGGAAGATTTCTTCTTCACTAGCACACGCCTGTTTGTGCACTGCTGCCTCTCACTGGTGGAGATGGTGTATTGCACTACTTAAAACAGACTTAATGTTTCAACTGCAAGGTTCATAAGTGCTTTGTAGATATCTTGCTGTAAAACTTCGTATCAATTAGATAATTAGACATTTAAGACTAAACAAAATGGCAGCGCAATATACTATTACCAGATAAAGCTGCATAATTTTTTAAGTTTAATCAGTAATACTTTTATAACAAATTTATGGCAAATCACGATTTATTGGTTAATGTCAAGTTATCATAACGAAGACATTTTGAATAATGTCAACTTTGTATTAAAAATGTCATTATTTACAGCATGACACTTTATGACAAGAGTCATAAATATTCATGAAGACTTACTCATGTTCATGACAGGTGTTATGTCATATTTATGACGGTGTCATGACAGTCTTATTCACAACCCGTCAAATAAAGTGTTACCAAAACTTTTCATGTCTTAATGTAATGTGACAGCATTGGGATGATAGAATGAATAAAAACAGAATTCATTTATATTCAGCAACATATTCAAAGGTCATGAATGGTGTTATTTACCAAAGGGCCAGTGGAACAGAGGAGATGGCTAAGAAGCAAGCATGTGTGTGTGTGTCTGTCAGAATGAGCTAGCTTAGCTGCAGCTACACATCCACAGAGAGGGAGAACATCCTCCTCTACATAACACCTCCCAAACACACAGGATTGACACACACCTACACTCACAGGGACAGACACAGGCCCACATACACACACAGATATTCACACTCCTACAGAGCATCTGGCCTCTGCTGGCTTAAGCATCTCACAAGGTGCTGCAACAGCAATTTGAGTGACAGAAGCAACAAAAACAACATTTCCATGTATATGCATCACAATGTGTGCATGAGAGCACAGTAAACTCTCGAGTAGTTTTAAAATACGATTAATTTAGCATGAGTGGGTTCACCAGCTATACACTCACTTCACTGAGCTCGGCAAAAGCTGGAGAGACATAAGCTGCTTTTTACATTTACCTGTTTGTATCTGTATGTAGGTATCCATGCAGCATATTCAGATGAAACCAGATATTTACATAAATTCAGAAAAATAATTAGTTCCCTCAATGTTAAAATCAAATTTACTGTTTTTGGTCAGTTAGGATTATTATGCTTGTTTTCTACATGCAGATGAGAGTGAGATGTTTATTACTTCATAAGGAAGTAATATGATGTATTACAGCATTGGTCTGAATGCAAATAAATACTTTTTTAAATGAAGTGGAGTACTTTATAAAGAAGTAATAAACACCCTGTAAAGTAATTGAATTTTATTTATAAAGCACATTTTCAGCAACAGAGTATTTCAAAGTGTTTACATGAATTAGAGGAAATACAAACAAAAACAAAACAAACAAAAAAAAAAACAGAAGAAAAGCAAAACAACAAAAGTACTTCACAATTATAACCTAATAGGAGTTTCTCTAAGGAATACGTGTGACACAATGGGGGGAAAAAAACTCTTTATCCAGAGGGAAACTAGATCTGGACCGAACGTTGGCCACTCAGCAAGGAAGAAGTCATTACTGCAAAAGTAACCATAAAATCCAAGTAAGAGGGAAATGCACTTGGGGACAAATACCTGATGAAACTACAGTTTAAGAAGAAATATACTTTATTGTGCCGAAGTAAGGATATTTCTGTTGCAATGTTACAGGAAATAACAGTAAATAGACTCATGAAGATAGAAAAAAAACTGAGTAAAAGAGAATAAAACTCTTCGGGAAACATTTCTAAATAAATATTTAGCTATAAAAAAAATGATTCAAAAAAATATGAAAAAATTTACAAAACCTGAATGTCGATTTGAGCATTATAATACAAACTATTCACAATTAGTGACAATGAAAAAATACAATTATGCAGCAGTAAAATTGCACAAATACTAGCATGGAGGTAAACAGTGTGCTTGTTGGGAGCAATGATGGTTATAAACAAACAGCAGTTAGGAGGAAGGATCTCCTGTAATGCTCCTTTGTGCATTTAGGATGCAGCAGTCTCAAATGGAAGTACAGGACAAGAAGTGGAAGCTACACAGAAAATTGGATATGTTTAAAAATGCAATTTTACCAAACCCCAAGGAAATGAATGTCAACAGGAAATACAAAGTTTGATTTTATATCACAGAGTAAGGGGGAAAAGATTGTGTGGGTTTTTTTCTATGTTCTATGTTTACTTCTTTGCTGTTGGAGGTCATTCATTTATCTTTCCCGCAGCATTTTACCCAGCGAAAGCAAAGAGGAGTTGTGGACATTATGGCAGAAATGGAGAAAAAGCAGCAACATAGCAATTTACCTCTGTTTACTGCACTGCTCACACGGACAGAGTTCAACCATGGCTCAACGTACATTACATAAATGTACCATAGCAACCATAGCAGAGCACAAACCGTTTTCATGCACTTCTTTGACTGAGCAAGTTTGTTTTTCATGAAGCATAGAGTGTGGTTGAAATAGCTGCATTTAGAGGTCTGATTGCAGATACGAGGTGCAAATGGGTTTCATACATCGTGATCTTTTATTTTTCTGGTTCGTGTTAGACATCAGTGAACCTGAAATCTCTGCTCAAAATATAATAGTGAAGTGTGCATGAAGCTTACTGTACATAATGTTATGTTACATGATTTATTGGATGCAGGTGAAATCACAGAAATGTAAGGGCTTGTTTGTCGCTGAAGGAATAAAAATAATTTTCTTATTTTGATGCTTGGTCTAATTTGTACTTGACCCTCCGTTGCATCTGTTTTTACACATAACAAATTATTGTTAGCAAGAAGAGCTGAGGTCAAGCCATGCTGTTATTCTTAATAATTTATTTTTTTTATCTGAAATAATACTTTGCATGTATTCATTTGTTGATCACTTTTGTCTCTTAATGCCATTGTTATTGCTCATCCCTTTTCATTTGACTGCTTTACTGTAAATAGCATTTCTTTCCACACAAACTGGGTTTGTGATGAAATACAGGAGATTATAGCAATGCAGATGCTGAGTGTCTAAGTTAAAGATTTAACAAATATGTTTGCTTGTTGTTTTTTTACATACGTCATAACAGATAATTTGTGTAAATATTGCACTCTTTCACCTCCTCCTACTGCTACTATTGCCATCTGAAGAAATCCACCACTCACAGTCAAAAGCAAGCAATCAGAGCCAGGAAGGGGGTCTTAGTGCTGTCAATCATGCTCATGTACCCACTGCTCAATTTGCTAAAACCGTTCCAAGAAAACCGTTTATACACAGTCATTGGTGGCCATGCTAACTAGCCTTAACATTCACAGCAGGCTCTGTTGTGGAGAACTAGCCTTAGCATAGCAGAGAGAAAGGAAGAGGATGTGAACACTAGAGTGATTGACAGCGCTAAGACCCTCCTTCTGGCTCTGACTGGTTGTTACTGACTGTGTATTTCTGCAGATGGCAGCAGGACCAAAGGAAGGAGGCAGAGGAACTTGATTTTTTCACAGATTCTGTCTTATGTTATTTTATCATAACACAGAGATAGTCAAATATGTTTAAAAAATTATTTTTTTTAAATGAAAGTTAAATACTGCAGTTTTAAGGTTGAAAGTAAATATAAGCTGATACGAGTTAAAGTGACCAACAAATGGAAATCCTCTGTCATAAGAAAAGCTGAGTACTGGGAGAATTGGGAACCTGTAAGCGGACAGAGGATGGACACACTGCCTTTCACCATGAGTTGTGATATTGAGGTCTGGCCTGTGAGTCAATTGTACACGGTGTTCAGCAACAAACCTCAACCCGTCTATTGGAAAGATGCAGCTACAATGTGTTGAGGTGGTACTGGGGCCTCAGCTGGAGGTGGTGTGGGACACCCAGAGACCTCCTGGTGAACGGGGTGGTGCATGAGAAACCAAAATGGGGCAAGCAGGGTTCCCCCTGGGTATCAATAGACACTGCCAGGGCAGATCGCAGGTCATTTACATAACTTGTAAATGATTCTTCTGCTGGTTCTTCTGTGGGAACTTTGCTACTCTCTGCTGGAACAATACCAACCCTAGTGGGACAGATTCAAAGATTTATCCAATTAGGTGTGAACAAAGGGCAGACCTGCTTAGTTCCTACTGAGTGAAGTTTAAGTCAGTTTCATAACCAAATATCTCTCCACATATGCAGTCAGAACAGTTGGAACTCAGTCAAAATAAAGGCACTTTAATCAATGTAATTTCAAATCAGATACCCTGAAAGTGAACACCTTCCATATTACAGCCCAGATATTCTCAGAAAATTCTATTTTATCCCAGTACCAATCGCTGTTTTGTTCTTGCCTTTCCGTTTGTTATTTGACTTTGTGTCATTGTCTTTCCCTTACGTCTTTGCCGCCTATTTCATCTGTCATTTTTACTCAAAGGCATCACCTTTCCCGTCCAACCCTCCCAGTAGTTTTTCAAATCTCCAGCCCCTCCCATTCTCGCCTCCCCCCTCTACGCTTGTTTGGTCTCCCAAAGTCATCCTAATTAGCGTTTAAAGCTCCCGCTTCCCCACGGCGAGGTCGTCCATGCCCGTGAGCCGCCGCTGCCTCATCTTCCCCTGCTAACTATCATGAAATGTCCCCATCGGCTGCCATTGGTGATTTTGTGTGCATGTGTCTCCGTGCAAGAGAGAGAAGAGCCACCACTCAAACGTCATTAACAGCATTACCCTAAATTACACCGGGCTGCAATGGGAACTAGCAGCAGGAGGCAGGGCGCCGTTGAAAGGAGGAGAAATATCTCTAAAAATGCCAACTTGTAACTTGTCAAAATCTGGTTTAAAAAAAAAAGCTAAATGTCCCATCAGAGCTCAATTATTTTTTTCTTTTTTGCAAACACTCCTTTTACAGCACAGCTTCACTGACTCTCCCTCAGGGAAAGAAAAGGGTATATCTGACAGACCTTGCATGCATCATATACTGTATTTCACCTAAAGTCCTCTGCTTCAGCTTGACAGTACTTTACCTACATCTCTAAAAACATTAACTAGATTTGAATACCGTTCTAGTTTTCTCAACCCACATTTTTTTTCCCCAAGATGGAAAGAGACAGGGTGAAAGACAGGAAACTGTTTCTTTTTCCTCTCCTATTGCTGAATTTCCTCTGGGATCAGGAGTCAAAACAACAAAGGCTGGATCAAAAAGAAAAGAAAAAAAACAGGGAAGTTAAAGGAGATGTGATGTTGGAGGAGAAGACAGTGGCTCAGGGAGAAAGGCTTTCAGATCAATGTTGTGAATCTACAGAGGATTGGAAAAGAGGACCCGGAGACAGTTTAGGAGTTGACCATCTAAGACTCTTATGAGCCTCATCTGAGAGCTCAGGGCGGTCGGGGCGACTCAACCGCTGCGCTCAACAAATATGGCCCTGCGTTTCACGGTGTGCGCGCCACCCTTAAGGGCTGTGTGAAATACTTCCTGGGAAGAAAGGAAAAAAAGTGCAAACAAGAAGGTTGCTTTGTGAGCCAGTGGTAAATAAATGCTGCAGAAAAGGTCCTGAGGCCGATATAAAATGTAAGGGATTTTTTTTAGTGGATATGGATTTGCTGGGTTTCCCCCCTCCCCAACTCCTTTTGGAAAAAAACTGAGCTTTGAGAAGTTATTGCTGTGGACTGAGTGAAAATACATACACAGGCCACTTTATTAGGTACACCTGACGTTGAAAAACTAAAACTCATCGCAGCACCTCGATGAGTTTAGACCTCCGAACATTGCGAACGCGACCTGCTAAAGTTCAAACTGAGTGTCAGAATAAGTGGGAAAAATATGGATTTACAGTAAGTGATGGGCTGGTTTGAGTATTTCAGAAAGTTTTTCTACTATGGTTTTCATGTAAAAAATAATAATAAAATGAACCGAAAAAGTCCTTAAAAAAATTCTATTGAGATGATATAAAAAGACAAGAGCAGCTCACAAATTACCACTTACTATCACAAAGATATAAAGAAAAAGCATTCAGATCTACAACTGTGTTATGTAACTTTTACTTAAAAAAAAATGTTTTTTACATATTTGATAAAAACTGTCATGCCATGACAGTCTTATGTCAAACGGTTATAAATTAATTAGCTAATAACAGAAAACTGAGGGTACAGATCGCACGGGCTCGCCAAAATTGTACAATAGATTGGAAAAGGTTTCCTGATGCAATGAGTCTAAAATAATAAGCTCACAATTTGACATAAATAGTGAAGCAATGAATAGATGGCATGTATTCTCATGTTACACTATGCAGAAGCTCTGTTTGCTCTGGTGAAGACTCCTTTACCCTCAGCATTTCAAATGCATAGAGTCGAAGACATGCTGGGCTTTAATCCCAAATTATAATTTGACCGTGCTCAGAGTATGGGTAGATATTTTAACTTACTGGCGGAGATAGGGGATTCAAAGATTTAAAAAACTCTGCATTTCCCCACTTTTAAACCCAAAGAGAACATCTCAAATTCCCCATTTGAGATGTTCAAATGGACATCTCAAATGGTAAGGCTACCAGGTAAGGCTAATGGTAGGTAAGGCCTACCATTAGCCCTACCTAATGGTAGGCCTTACCATTAGGTAAGGCTAATGGTAAGGCTACAGAAAAACAGATTGTGTTTATGAATATGTCCCTGTTTGAATAGAATCTGTTTTTAAAAGCACTTTGCATATTTTTAAATATGTGGTTTAGCTGTAGATTGTGAAGCCAACCAATAACATGATGTGCAATCCAAAAATAAAACGGAGAGGCAAACATTTGCTTATCTTTTTCTTACTTTCAAAAATGGGTCTTTACACTTGTTAAATGCCTGTTAGAGGAGGATATACACACTAAACCCCCGAATTTCTGAGCTCTTATTGAGCAACAGAGAACATCAACATTGAATCCACAGCACTGCCGTTGAAGCAACATTTTTGGAAATGTGCTTCTCATACACACATCTCAACTTCACACTCAACTGAGGCAATACTGTATGCTCTTATGCCTATCCCCGCTTGCAAAGCTGCGGTAATTAGCATACTGTACTGCAGGCAACAGCTGGCGCTCCATACTCGAGTGCTTTATCTGTAAGCAAGGGAACAAACAAGTGTACTTTGTTGTTGTTGTGCAAGTCAGAATCATTATTACTGCAAAGCTAAAAAGGAATATAAAGTAGGCGAGACTTCTGAGGGCATTAACGAGTGAAAGCATTTGCATGTGGAGTTTCTAAGATTGTTGTATCATTCTTTTTAATACGTTACGTGAAATGTAAACAATTCGTTAAAATAGAAATTGTGGCACAGCTCTTTCTGTGAAGTGCTTAATTGCGCTGATATCAGCCATCAAAGAGACTAATCAGGAGACACCGTTGGATGATGTGCTTCAGTAAATCTGCTAAAATCCAAGGGTATTTCCTTTATTTATAGGACCAGACTTTTTTATCATGAATAACACCTGCTGAAGTTTGGTCCAAAAGAAAATTGATATTCAGATCCACGTTTTTGTCATGTTACAACCACAAACTTCAAAGTATTTTCTTAGGGTTTTATGTAATGGATCTTTGCCTAATTGCAGGTAATTATAAAGTTAAATAAAAAGATACACACCTTTCAAAGTATTTTAAAAATAAAGATATCAATAATCAGAGAAGCTTAATAAAACCCCGAGGTACCTAGAGGGTGTGGAGAAATCCAAGACCGTGCTGAGAGAATAAAATAGTTGATAATTGTACCTTAATCAACAACAACTGAACTTCTTGGTCTATATGGACAAAATTGGAAATGACCAAAGTCTGTTGCTAAATCTAATTGAAAACCTGCACCAGATATCAAAACTGATGCTCCGCATTCAAAAGAATGAGCAAAATTGTCAGTGTTTGGATAAGGAAAGCTGGAAAATACACACTCCAAACACTTGTAGATGTAAATTCAGCAAAAAAAGTAGATTATATTATATAATATGCCAATTAAAATACTGAATTTTGTTGTTGCGATAAAGTCCAAGGGGGATTTACTCATTGGCAAGGCACTGTGGATTAATATTTCATATTGGGTACAAAAAAGTTGTAATTAAATTTAAAGTAATTCTTGGTTCTGTCTTAGACTTTATTAAATATCTACATGATTAGAAATTCAAATTTATGAGGTGCAGCAAAGTATTAATCCACAATTAAAACAGCCAAAGCTGAGAGTTTTACAGGATTTTTTTGGAATCAAAATCTAGCTAAGGGATTCTTGTTATATGGGGTTGACCTTTGTAAGAGTAGAGAAACATTAAAATATCTACATTACAGAATCTTTTTTGTCTGCCAAGTACATACACACTCAAGCTAAAATTTCTCAATCTTATTTTGCTCACAACACACACAATACCTTTCCCTTTCTCCCATATTTTCATTCAACTGTAGCATACTTTATTTCTCTACTGTACACCTTCATTATGCTCTCTAAAAACAACTGATTTTTGCTGTCTGCTCTTTTGTCATAATGTTACTAACAGCAATGAGAACAACAACTGGCCCCAACGTATTTATTTGCTCATGATGGTTCTCCATGAGCTCCAGCCTAAGGACAGGCCTTTGGGGAAATTGCAGCAAGTTGTTGGTTGAATAGAGTCTCTGTCAATCACTATCCATCATCTTTGGCCATTTCATAAAAACACGACACGCTTGTTTATGTCAACATGAACCACATCCAGTCTCTTTATGAGTGCCAGTGTAAATTCATTGAACAGGTTTGCTGCTCTAAAAGCAGGAAATATCCTGTGGCTGGCCTGATAATTACTGTCTGATGAAACAGAGACCTCTGAAACGATAAAGGTCATCGGTTAAGAAATCACACACACGTAGTCGTGACCTTTTGACTCGTCTTCAGGTGGAATGCGACAAAGAGAGGAGATCTCAGTGTATGCTGTACAAGCGTACAGTGTGTGTACGCTTGTCACGTACACACACTGATTAAACCAGAAGGCCTCAAGCTTAAATTCGGATGCGTTCCTCACTTCAGACTACAAGATCTAGTCTGTGGAGGAGTTCAACTTAAGGTAAAGGGGGAAAGTGTAAAATTTAAAACACATGAAGAAAGTGGCATAAGTGAATCCACAAGGCTACTATTGAAAAGTTGTACATTTGTGAGGGGGGAAAAAAAATAATTCCTTATGATTAAAGGCATTAATTTACAAGATTAAAATGTGGATTTTCTGCAATATTGTAAAATAGGAAGTTTGGACGAAAGAAAATCTGATAGTTTCAGATATAAATCAGGCATTTGTAACATAAAGAGATAATTCATCTAAAACGGAGATTGTAAATATAATATACACACATCTACATATTTTCCAAACTAAGTAAAAGAGTATTTTGATATATTTTTAATCACTTAAACTTCTATTCCTTTTTTGTCAGAACATTTCTTAGTTTTATTATTGTTACTTTATGCTTCTAATAATCAGGGGTTTTTTCTTGTGAATTTATGACTTTTCAACAAAGAATTTCAAAACATTTTCTGTGAAAATATGCTCCCAAAGTAATTTCTTTTTTCTTGGCCCAATTATGTTTTTTCCTTTTATCCATCTTGGCCTAATACTCTATTGTAGGTATGAATATTTTGCATTTTTTGTTAATACAAAAATTCAATGATCAAAATCCAAACATTACAAACTGCCATGACCAAAATTGAAGCAAAAGAACATTTAATAGTTGAATATAACAAAATTACATTTACGACTCTAGAGAGGCAATAGATTTCCTCTAGTTGATCAACAACTCAAATTAAATATTACATTGACACTTGTGCACAATATTCCACAAATTTATGAAAGTTAGATGATTTTTCTCTTCAGTCTGTTGGAAATAAAAAGCTGAGAATGATACAAAGCGTTAAGTGAACGGCAGATTCCCTTGAAATTGCATATTACGCCCTTTAAAAAAAATTCATTATTAATTTATACAGACATGAAAGAAAAATTAAAACCCCTGTCTGTCACAGTTAAGTACAAAAAAAATCCCTGTCCTCCTGACACCTTCTTGTGTTTCCCTTTTAACTAAATGAGGTTCTGTCTCAGAGCAGCCCACACAACAGGTGAAGAGACTCAATGAAGGCAACAAAAAAAAAAGGAAAACTGGACGGCTACATTTAGGAAGGCACCCACATTTTTAACGCTCGTGATTGAAATACAGCTTCTGTTGCCATTTTCACGTTGTCACTTTGTGTTCCTTTCAAACCCAAGCTGCTTTGACAAACTGCAGCAGGCAGAAAATAACGCTTTGGCAGTAAGTGCAAAGATCACTGCAGGACTTAAAAATTAATGAAGGAGGGGGAGCTTTTCAAACGGGGAAGCATGAGGGATCACAATGCGGAGATTACTGAAAGGACTTCAAGTGTTTCTTCAAATGCTTGACAAAAAAGAAAAAGAAAGAGAAGGGTGGGGGGGCTTTTTGTACACAGATCAAAACTCATTTGGAAAGTTTGACTGTTTGCTGTTGCCTGCCTTACTTGCCAGATGGTCTCTGTTTGTGGTCTGGGACCGCCTCGGAACAGTCCATAAGGCAGGCATCTCTCAAACCCATGTAATAATTCCCATGCGTTGAGTCGTTTTCTTGTATTTTGCAGATTTTCATTGTCAGAGTGTTGCTCCACAGTCTCACTACCTAAATAATAGAGAAGGTAACTACAAGGACAGGACCCTGCTGGTAGAGTCAGAGGAATAATTCTATTATTATGAAGAATAAAGTGCATTTTTTTCTAGGAGTGTGGCTGTAAAATTAGGCCATTGTCACAATATGTCGAAGTGACAATTCCTAAGCGCTGCTCACTTAACTTCAAGAGCTCCAATCACCACTGAGCTGCATCTGAAAATTTATGGGGATCCTTTATGTACATGCATACTGTTTCAATAGAAAGGAACAAATTACATATCTGATGTGCATTTAAAGCGATTTTATCTTCATAAAAGCAAAGGACAGAGATGGTGGTTTGCTGTTATCTCCCTATTCATTGCAGTGCAACACCAGGTAAGATACCGATACAGTAAAGCAGCTCGTCTTTGTAGCGATTCACACAGTGAACCATGTTTTTGAAGTGACTTGCTTCCTGTTTAGTAAAAGTTTGTTTTTTTTCTTAGGTAAATATGAATAAACTTGAATATGTCTGCTTGTTGAGCCATTTGCTGCAGCACCAATAAGTGGATAATATGTGCCCAAAGTAAAGCTGGAATATTCCTGGAAACAAAGAACCATTATCAATCAGTTAGCAACAGATGAGGAATCAGAAGGCATAGTTTTGTTTCGATAACCAATCAACCAATCATGAGAGAAAACGACAATGTCTGAAAAGGACTCTCTGCACAGGTAAAAGGAGATCCGGTAATATTTTAGCTTTTCCAGATAACTTAGTGTTCATATCTTCATACACAGTTCAAACAGCTTGACATGGCACCTTAGGCTTTCTGAAATTGGTCAAAACAACTAGCATTATGAAGGTCCACTGTTCTCCTTTTTATGTCCTTGCTGATTTCTTTACATTTTTTATTGGTACAGACAGAGGCAGTGTGTTTGAGGTGTTGTCTTAAAAGTACATTACAGGTGTGCCTCTATTTACCTCAAAATATTGTAAGATTCTTACAATAGCTGCAACTGCACATAACTTAAAATTTCCAATGATTTTTTAAGAGTACAAAATTGAATAAACCAAGAAAAATGTCAATAGCCAATAGATAAAGGGAAGCTGCCTATTGTTAAATATATAATTAGGTTTAGAATCCACTGCACCATATTCAAAGTTTCTCCCTCCACATAATACCAGCTTTGTTAGGTGAGAACAGCTGGCAGGGTGGAATCTAAACTGAGAAAAACAGTGAGCGCTAATTTGTTCACAAGTAGAGAATTCACTAGTGTTTTATTTACACTCCACATCGACTGGTGCTGACTTGCATGGAAAGCCCTAGAAGAGGACTCCTGAAGATTGCGCTACACCTCATGAAACAGGAAAATAATTGGTATTGGCTTCCTGGTTAGTCTGTGCTCCTTCTTATTTTCCCATTTTCTTCCTCCTGCTTCTTTACTCCATCATTCCCTCTTTGCTTCACTCCAATACTCTGTGCTGACTCTTAACCATTTAGTTTTGTTCTCTTCTCCTCCATCTTCCATCTCCTGCGCCGACAACCATCCGTCTCTTCAGTTGTCAAATCCATGCCCTCCCCTCGCTCCCCACATCGCTTCCCTCCTTTCTCCCTCAGGAACAGGCCACCCTGACCTGTAACTGTCTGGCATGGATGAATCCCACGTTTGGTTTAAGTGCTCCAATTATCCTCCTGAATTATGATGTCCTGCTCGGGGGCTGTGTTGCTCCATCTCTGTGGCTCTCTTATGAAAGTTGGCACAGCACAACAGATCCATTTACAGGGCCCACATTTAGAGCTCTTTTACCCAAGCTGCTCCGTAAATGCAATGGGCTGTGAAGAAAAACTGGCTACACGTAAACCGCCCGACCTGTTCCGAGAACTCATTCTACCTCTTTGTGTTTGGACGTATCAGACGTAACAATAATAATACTAATAAAAATATATATATAACCTTTTCCACTCTGGTGCAAAGAGGAGAAAGACAAAAATAAATACAGCATAAAAAGCCCCCCCCCAAAAAAACACACTGGCAAACAAAAAAAAAAGACCGTCTTTTTATGATGTTTTGGAAGAAAATTCTTTCCTGACCAAATGAAACGTAGGTCACGTGAAAAAGTATTTCAATAAATTGGAAGCAAAAAGAAAAAAAAAAAGACAAGTCTATCCTCTTTAGTTAACGGTAGCACTATCAGTTTGAGATTTTTTTTTTCCATCCATCCATATTAACTTTCTCAGGATAGCAAGTAAAACCAAGAGAAACATCTATAGCAATCCACAGTCTCCTTAGAAGACTTTTTAGAATGTGAAACTTGTGAGTTAGACCAACAAAAAGTATTGCAAAATTAATTAGCTGGAATAGAAATTATGCGTCATGTTTAATTTCTGTTTTTACAAAAATTAAACTTGATTTTTGTAAAATCATGTTTTACAAAATGACTTTACATCATGTTGTAACATTAAATAAAACATTGATATTTAATGTTTTAATATCAAAACATGAAACTCTGGTTGTAATTTGATAAACTGAAAAAGTTCAAGGCTTCTACTTTTTTCAAGAACTCTGCATACATTCAGGTTGGATAAGGCATTGTACGACTTAGTTCAAATAAACTCAGCTAGTAAAAAAACTAAATACATTTAAACTACATATTTGAGTTTAAAACTACAAAAGGTGGAATAAGCAGATCCCAACACGTGCAACTCTGACTCTGCACTTTTTAGCTAATCATAATAGCATTTTCTGTTTTTAGCTCACTTCAAACTCCAGCCAAACTGCTTACAATCAGTAAATAAATTACATCACCTTTTTTCATTTACAATTTATCAGAAGATGCAAAATCCTGTCAGATTTTTATGCTAATAAAGATGCATCTAAAAGCATGTGTGGATAAAGTAAATTCTGCTCATCAGATCCTGTTCAGGGTTATTAGGAGGATGAAGGGAGCCCATCTATAATAGAGGTGGGTCATTAATTCATCAAAAGGCCAGCAGATAGACAAATGAGAGAATCAACACTCGAGTCACTTCTGAATTGTTGATTAACCTAATAGGCTTTTGCTGGACTGCTGAAGAAAGATCTTTTCTAAAAGAGAAAGAACTCCTTTTCCATTCAAAGATGAAACGATCTTTTGTCAAGTTTGGACAGCTGCTCCTGTACTGCAGTTAATGTCAGATGGAGACGGCTGGTAAACACCGTTGTCTGGCTGTCACCAGTAAGTAAATCATTTCATTGTAAAAAGTCTGACTTTAGGAGTCGGGGACGTTGGTCCTTTGAAGCAGTCCATGCTGTCATTCTTTGAAAAGTATTATTATTAGAGGTGATCACTTGGAAAAACACACAACTGAAGGAACTGGAGAATAATATTTGTCATGGGAATCATCTGCAATCTCTTCTGCTGCCAACAGTGGCTCACAAATGTATTTATATGAAACAAATTCTACATTCATTGTATGTTTTTGGAATTTTATGTTTTAGACCAACACAAAGTAGAGGAAAATTTAAAGTAGAATTGTCTGGACTGTGTAGAACTGCCAATCATAACTCTGCCTTTTGGTTCTAATAGTTTTTGGACATTCATAATATGTTTTGATGCAACCCCTTGTCAAAGAAACCTTTTCCTGAAGCATGATGCTGTCACTACGGTACTGTGCTTCACAGTGGTTCAAAAGGAAAAGTAATGTTTATCTTCACACAACATTTTGACTGTCAGCCAACCAGGTTCGATTCCCTGATTTGGTTACATTTCAATGAGTTTCTTCATGATGCATTTCTTCAGGAACGTTCTTCAACCTATGCTTCAGCAATTATGAACAGCTTTTTGTTGATCTATCACAGAGAATACAATTGAAAACACAAACAAATGTAGAAATAGAATAGAAACATCCTTTACAGCCCCAGTGGAGGCATGTACTGTAGGTGTAACAGAAGCAAAGTGACAGAACACTGAGGCATGCAAGTTCATACAAAGTAATATTAAAATGTATACAAAATATATAGTACACTATGGGCAAAATTACCACAAAATACTGTGTAGTTATCAAAACTATCCTCTGATCCAAAGGAATGTGCAACTCACTAAGATCACTTTAAAGAAGGTATTCTACATTACAGACTTTTGATAATATATGAAAATATATTATAAAAATACCAGCCAAATGCCAGCAGAAGTGTTGCTTAAAATGAATTAAATTATGCAATAAAAGTAGGTGTAACATGAAAAACCTTTTGACAAATGCTCTGCATGCTACTGAATAACCACCACTTACAGCAACTCTATGTAATTTAGCTTTTTTCCTGCAGATGAAATAAGTAGACACTAAGAGAGAACCGAAAGATGACCTGCTCCTACTGGGCCGCATTAGAAACCAGTGAACACATTCAGCTCATACTTGGCTGATCCCAGCGTATCCCTGCCTTCCCATCGTTTCAAACCAACTGTGTAATCCAACCTCCATGGCTACAGCCCCCATTTTAACCATCAGTGTAATCCTGCATTTGCAAGTGAACCCACTAAACCTCTGGTGACATATGTTTCACAATCTGAAAGGTAGTCTAATCATCCAGCTCTTTTTCTTCACCCTATAATTGATCATATCGCATGTGGCCTTGATTAAACACCCACTCGCACTTCAGAATTAATCATGCGTTGCATGAACTTAGCATTAATCATGGCATAACCCCCGCTCCGTCTCCATTCCCTTCGTCGGACTGTAATGGGATATTCATCTCTTCGACAATTAATAACATCAGCATGGGGGCTTGTCCCATTCTTTCGGTTCCCACAGTGTTATTTTAAGCTGGTCCCGGGCGATGATTGAGGGGTCGAAATGAGAGCTTAAATGGGATTTATTAGCAAAGATGCCAGAAGGTGAAAGACGGGGAGACGTGAAAAAGCTGCGGCATGACCGGGAATCTAAAAGAAGAGGAGAAAAGGTGAATAGATGGGGGGGAGAAGAAGGAAAAAGGTGATAGAGTCACTGGCATGTTTTACCACGGGTCCCCATTGGAGAGGCATCAATCTTCTTTATCTCTTTTAGATCTTTTATATCACTGTGTTTTTCTCTCTGTAATAACCTCCTGCCACCTACCAGGTGATTCATATGAGACACTCTGCGACAGAGCTCTTGTTTGGTCCATAGAAAACCTGCCACTACGATCCATAACACAACATAACCACACAAACACACACAAAGGAATAATGGAGGTGGAAAACGGATTATTATACGGCTCTCAAAGATTCACTTCACAACTGCAAAATAAAGAGCAGCCCGACCAACACAGCTGCTGGTGTGTGGAGCATGTAAAAGGTAATCGACAAATGCAAGAAACTATTTTCTTGCATTGTGTTATGTGTTTTGTAGAACACATATTTACAATAAAATGTGTACCTCTAACTAAAAAAAAAAAAATACAGTACCGTAAATTAGAATCTGAGTAATTCAATTCACTACATGAAACATTAAATTGAGTATCTATAAAACCGATGATTTCAATCATTTTTGTCAATTACAATTTTCTGCTTAAAGCTTTTTACAAAAATATATTTGACATATTTGTTAAAACTGTCACCATGTTCTGACAGTAAAACATGAGACAGATAATCTGTGGAAAAAATTGAGCTCCTCCACTTCCTCCCAGTGCCTTCATTGGGATTTGTCCCACTGAGCTGGATTTCCCAGGATGCATTTCATTGTGGCCAATCAGTAAAGAGAAAGAGAAATTTTGAACAATGATGAGCTGTTTTAGAGTTGTAGACTTCCTATGGTTGTAGTTTGGCTTCATTCACTTGCTGCACTGCCATTTAATCCATGTTCCAAATATTGCACAAGAGGAAAGTTTAAGACATTCGATTGCTGGCAAAGCTGTGATTGGTTATAGCGCTTGTAATTTCCGGTACTCTGGAGAATTACGGCCAAAAGTTAGTGATTCGGTAAAATTAGATCGGATTTTTTAAAACCTCAGAGTCGACATCTCCAGCAGGTAATTGCTTCTCAATTCAATTCAAATTCAAAAATACTTTACTGATCCCAAAGAGGAATTTAATGTTGTTGCATCTCCAAATTATTCAGAGAGTTATAGTAGATGGTGAATATATACTGGTATATCAGCTGCTCCTCTTTGTAAACAACCCTGTTGCTGTGGTTACGCATCATAACAAAAGATCAAAGTATAAAAAGTATTGGCAAAAATCAGTCCAGCTACACAGAATCCAAAATAAGGACCAGTTGTACAAAAATAAGCAATTTTTTGACAGGAAAGCAGGATTGATGGTGTGAAAGAAAGAACTTCACATCAAAATCTAAGATCAAAAATTACTTCGGTTTCAATAAGTTTAAATAAAATAAAAATATCTATATTCACACATGCTTAATTGTGTAAAAATTTCACTAGAATTAATAATGGCAGCTCTTTGTTTTGGAAAGATATGCTTCTGGCAGTGAACACATTCTCTGATGTGCCAGCTGATGCCAAAACCATGAAGTCTCCTGGCGAAGATAAACAATGCAATTGAGCATCAAAGGCTGCCAGATTCTTTGAAGTTTTTGGCATTGGTCAACCACTCCAGATGTGCATAGCCAAGTCTCGAGTGGATGTGTGTGGAAGACACAGAGGCAGCTGTTTACCCCCGTTTGCAGTGTAAGACTGTAAAACACACCAAATCTCCAAAGATTTACTGATATATCATCAAACTGAATGTCAGGATTTGCAGTTTTATTTAGTGTAATAATTTCAGTAACCAAAAGTACGAGCATGCTCTTTGACCTAGTCAAATTTCCACTGCAGTTAGACGCTTCCACTTTATCCATTTCATTGTGTTCTCGGCTTCTTTCAGTCACAGTTCAATAAAAACGAGCAATTGTTGCAAAATGAAAGCGTTTCACAAAACACTCGCCAACAACTGAATGAACAAGGCACAACTTGAATAGGAGCACAGCCAGTTAGATAATTGCTGAAGAGATGGACTTGACTTGAGGAAAGTGAGCAGTTTTATATAGTAAAAGAAAAAACAGAGTGCAGTGGCTGAAACCAATTTGTTGTTATTCTTGAAAGTGTTCATGACTGGCTAACCCTACACCAGTCATCATAAAGATATCAGAGAAAGTGCAAGAGGAACTGGAGTTTTTCTGGCTGTACGTTCTGTTCTGCACACTGTTGGGTATTGGCAGAAACAAAAACCCCACTTTTCTTTCGCTTACAGAAAAGAAAATATTTCCTGTTCCAACAAACGAGGACAACCACTAGTCACTACGAGATGATGCCAATTTAAATGGATGCTAGTCACTTTGCCTTTGCAGTTTTGCAGCTTTAGTCATTTCGGATCAAATTTAGATTTTTCTGAATTCTTGCACACCTATGCTTTAAAATCCACAGTAGTGAGAAATGCTCAAAATGTTTGTTCAAGAAAAGGAAAACCATTCGATGTACATCATCTACAGGCTTCGTTTACTGTGCAAACAACAAATTCAAACACGAGAACTGCTTGAAGGTTCCAAAAACATCATTGATTCAAACTGGAATTACTTTTTTTGGAAACTAAAATTGCTTTGAGACAACAACTCTACTTCAGAATTGGACCCTCTCAGACATGATCTTTTCTTTAAAGTGCCAAATTCTTCGTCATCCACACATATATTTATCTTCTTCAGCAGCAGACAAATTATATTTGTAATTCCTGTGACATTGACTGAGGGTTCTGACATGGGATGCGAAAGGGGGTACCTTCAAAATAAAAGCTAGTTTTTCAAAAATAAAAGCAGCCTTTACTATTCTTAAGAGGGCTGGTCAAGGATATCCAAATGGCAGGAAGTGTCAGGCATTTAACTTTCATCTATATCTTCAAGAAATAGATATGGGAGGTGGAGCCTCACAGAACAAAAGTATTATAAGCTGCATTTTTATTACGAATGTAAGCAAAACTTGGTTGATATTCTACTAATGTTGAAAAATGCTTCATTACTGTGTTTCCATTAAATAACATGAAAAGGTTTAAGTCAGTAAACATGCTGTACCATAATCATCCAACCACTTCCTGTTGTCTTTGTGTTTTCTGCCAGTACTAATATCTGGTTGTTGATCACATGACTTGTGTGACACAGAAAACATGTTTCCATTACAGTTTTGAGAAATGCATTTATTTTAATTTGGCCAACAACAAAAAAAAAAAACAAGCAAACCCTGAACCAGGGCAAAAACCTCAAAAAAGGTGATTTTCAAAAATCGATGCGTTTCTATTAAGCAAATTTATTTTCATAATTCCAATTTGCCAATTATATGGTCAATGGAAACACTACTACTCTTGTAATGGTGCTATTTGCACCATTACAAGGCTTTAAATTTCAGTGAAATACAAGCACCACATAAAACAGGAGTGCATTCAGACTTTCATAACATGCTCTGCATTGCTTCATGTTTTAAGTGTGTTCCTTTTAGATATGTCATAATGGATGATGAGTTAGGAAGTAATGTGACAGTAGCTTTTAAAATCAGAAAATAATGACAGTACATTGCTAGTATAAAAACCTGCTTCTGTGCACGTAATGAACGACTGAATAAAAACAAAGTTCCACTTTTTTGTACGTCCCATCATCTTTCACATCACAATGGAAAAAATAGAAAACAGTAGGCACCATTACTAATATGAAAGTCATCAACTTCAACAGCAGCCAATTTCAGAGCCCTGGATCATCTGTGTGGCTGATTTGCTGTAATTTTTCCCATTAGGCCTTTATGGAGTCTTTTTACGAGTTGCACAGGAGAGATAATCAGCTGAGTCGAAGTTAAAATAAACCCACGAGTACTTTGAGTGCTCCCTGTTCACTGTTTGGTTGTGTGTAAGACAGCGTTCCTATTGCTCTACGCTGTGTCAATGGCACTTGGAACAGCAGCCTACAGTGAGCGAGCTCTGCACTCTTTCATGCACGCTACCATGCCACAGGGGGCAAAAAGACATTCAGCCTTCACAGGAATGAGTTCAGCTGCAATCTTAGCAGCTTGAGGTCTTTGAATTTAACTGTATCATGCCTTCGGAAAAAAAAGAAGAAAAAAAAAAAAAGAAAAAGTGTGCATAGCAGTGAGCCTTTTCCATGCCACAAAGCTTTTTTACTCTCACATTAGCTTTTAACGTGTCTACAGAGCTGGTACTTCTTTAAATGATGCATTTTTTTTAATACAAGCTAGAAATTTAACCCGCTGTCTGAATACTCGAGTATTATCTAAAAAGGCTCTAAAGTAGCCTGACATTCTCAGAATAAGATGTTCTCGGCTGTGATTACAGCCCCAGCAGTGAAACTGTGATGTAGTTTGTGTGCGTGAGCTCGCACAAGTACCGATTATGTAACAATGGAGCAGTCAAGCAACAGGAGAACTCGGCAGCCTTTTCAGCCACTGCCATATAATAGATTTAAAACCTTTTATGTCACGAGCGCCAATTAGATCGTACATGCTCACCTACTCAGAAAATTCTTATCGCGACGTTCCGAGAAGCAAAGTTGAGCCCTTCGTTTTTACTGACATGTTTCCATTTTTGTTACACATTGAAATATCTGAGGCTTACTTTGCAGAGAGTAGTACATTTTCAACTACTATTGAAATGTACATGGCTTCTTTCAATTAGTTAATCAAAATGGAGAACAGAAGCAACACACACATGTTGACCAGTTTAAGTATTCTGACAGTGTTTTTATTTTTAACCCTAGAAACCTAACTATTTCTGTAACTACGATTAAATTTCAGACAGATTTTTCTAAATGAAAAATTTCCAACTTTTTTAGGCTCAACTTTAATGAATTCTACTTTATGGTTTTGGTTTAAAATATGAAAACTATTCACTATTTTTAAAGGGTAGTATAATGTATTTTCCAACCACATAGTTCAATTTTATAGGACAATCAACTAGGTTACTTTCAGTTAAAAACGCTACATACAGCTCTGGAAAAAATTAAGAGCCCATTGCACTGAATCCCATTGAAAACCTCATGGTTATTCCACTGAATATTGATTTCTGAACTCTTCCTGAGTTAAATCTTTAGTATTGTAGCTTCTAAATGAATATGAACTGGTTTTCTTTGCATTATTATTTGCATTATTACATGACCTGAAGAATCTAAGCAACACTTCAGGTATGTTTTATGAGGGAGTCATCATAACCTGATGCAAAGCTCAAAAAAGTTGCTTTTGCATAATACTGCCCCTTTAATTATTACAGTATTAATGATAGCTACTGTTTTTCAACAGGCTTTTAATATCTCTAGACCACTGTCTAGAAAGACCAGAGACTAGGAGAATGGATGAAAAAAAGGATGAAAGGGAGGAACGAAAGGAAAGGAGGAAAATGTAGGTCAGAAGAACACAAGGAAGCATAGAAAAAAAAGAGATGAAAGAACGACAAGGAAGGAAGGAAGGAAGGAAAATGAAAGCATAAACAGAAAGACAAATAAAGGATGAACAGAAGGAAAAATGTAAAACTTTGAAACAGGAAGGAAGGAAGAAAGTAAAGAAGGAAAAGGATTGCATGATCTTTCCAGACCAAGACATGTTGATAAAATGCTCAGGTATTCATGTTATTAAGCTCATACCTCCCACCAGTGCTCTCTCAAACTGGGAGCAGAAATGCTCCAAATGAGCTGCTTGGTTAAATCAGGAGTTAGCTTAAACACCACAATGGCAACAATCTTTGGTAATCACAAGAAATAAGATACCAGAAATCCCTTGTTCCCTCCTAAAACAACTGGCCCTGTTCTCCATCAGTTCTGGCGGGCCAGAACCAGAGCCGGTGTCAGCTCCGCTTGCCAGCCCGGCTAGGAACGGTCCGATAATGTCTGCTACAGATGACTGAGGGATTCCCTGAGCTTGTGTCTCTCATGCCTTCCCAGTCCATTAGCCAGCCATGCGGCCCATGTGGGATGACAAATGACTGAATTGGATGCGAGTGTCATCCAGAGAGGAGAAAATATCCTCTCTCCACTTTTAGATCCCTGACACATGCTTTCTTCCCGCCCTGTCTGAGTTGCATTCTCTTTCCCTGTGATGTTTTTGCTCTTTCTGAAGTCTATTTCTTTCCTCACACTTCCCTTTCCCTTGCTCCCTAGTTTCTATTCCAGGAACTTTTTGCATTTCTTATATTCTCTGCGACACCACACCATTGATTTCGCTCTCTTTCCCCAGTCGGGATTGCGTCTCCAACTCTGAAGTAGTTGTGCAGTTAGTTCTCACAGTGGAAAAAAAAAAGAAAATAGAAGTTGTTGGCTGCAGCATGTGCGAACACTTGGGATTATTCTTCAGTGAAATGCAATTTCATATTAATCCAGTGTATTTCCCAGGCATCATTCCTGACATGAATCACCGGAGGACAAATGCAAGAGCCTGGACGATATTCAGTCACCGATTCAAAGTTAATTTGTACGTTTCATTTTTAATTAAACACACACAGGCATTAAGGGCTCTTACATTTGATCTTTAAAGCACTTCCAACATCAACAATAATTAAGTGATTAACAATCTCTTTCAAAGCAAACGAATCAAATCATAAATGTGTTTTTACATTACTTGTAATCAAATGAGCACTGCTCCCTGCTCCTCTTTGCAGTCATATTTAGTTAAGTGTTGCGGACATATTTGTCAAATTTCCAACCAATTGTGGATTGGTTGGAAGCATGTTACTGAAGCATATTTAATGCTTCAGTAATTAAACATTTAAAGTAGACAACTTGGATCATTTTGTTAAGGCATAAGGCACTGAGAAAAATAAGGAATTGATCGACTGTCTGCTTGACACTATAAGGCGCATCTACAAAGTTTTTATTTAAAAACAGGAAACATACAAGCCGCACCGGGCTTTAAGCCGCATGGTTCAAAGCATGGGGGGGGGGGAGTAGCGGCTTATAGTCCGAAAAATACCACATAGACCCGAACAGCTACAGCCTCCTCCCACACTCCTGCCAATTGTGGCCTTCATGTTTCTGCATAGAGAGATTAGTTGAGTCACGATGCGAAGGACGGCATTTGAGCTCGCACTCCATCATCCGATCCCGATACTTGCTCGACAAACATTAATTGTAATTTTCCAGACATCACTCTCATAGACATGAGGTACTCTCAGAACTGCTCCTCTGTTCCAGCCCAAACTTTTAATTATGTTTGATGAGCTGCCTTAAAAAATAATTTTCTCCCAGTGTCTGCAGGCCCCTTTGTTATTGCTCAGTTACAAGAAAACAGCATAAAACCCATCAGCCTCTTGCTGCCTCTCCTCCCTCCATACTTCTCTTGCTCCCACTGTCATTGAATTTATTCTGTGGTCTCCTTATATGTACATCGCCTCAATCTTTCTCTTTTCTTTTTTTAGCATCTCTGTAATTTACAAAGTCCCTTCCACCCCCCTCTTGGCCAGAAGTAAATATGGCTCATTACATTTTAATGTTGTTTGTAATTGCTTGGCACAATTAACATATCAAGAGAAAATCAGTTTAGCAGAGCATTAGTTGGTTGGGTGGAAGGGGATCTCAATCAACCCCTCTGCTAGTGCCGAAGTAAACATGACTTTAAAGTTAGATTAATAAAAGCTTAATCTACTTCAAAAGTAAAATTGTAAAAGACAATTTTACTTTTTTGATGTTTAGTTTCATTTGACATTTCACTTAGGCTCTGTTTACACAGAGTTGCTCAGCGATCGGAGTCTTTTACACCAACATGCTTTGAAGCATTACAGAAAAGTCCAGAGTGAAACGCTGAAATGCACATGTGCTAAACGCACGGCTGTAGGGATTATTCTACGCATGCGCCAGCAGATTAAGAAAAAAACATGATGGTGAATAGCATAGTGCTGTGGTGTGCTACTTCAGCTGTTCAGTTTAACACAATTTCTGTTAAAGAATGTGTTACATGAACACTTCATCCATGGAGACCCAAAGGGCAAAAGTACAAGTGCATTCAATTCGTAACCATTATACCCTTTTTATTTGACATGTTTGGATATATGGCTATTTAATATTAATTTTAATTATACTGAAAAATATGTGCAATTTAAATAAAAACTGATGCAAAAATCTTGATATTTTTCTGCAAAATTGCAATTCTGGTAAAGGATAAATTCTCCCAGCTTAAAGCGGCTCAAATTACAAACAGGCATATTATATCAGGCACACGTGATGAGAACAATATATATGTGCAATTTACAGGAGATTTGGCATGTTTAAACTTGTCGACATTTATGGTGTGCTTGTTTTTGATGTAGTGGGAATAAACACCGGCAGGATGGAAATGACTAGCTAAAGCTTTCAGAAAGAAGACTGAAGCCACTTATGAGTCTGGTAAGAGATTTGGAGGTCTCAAGTAATTGTAAAAATCTGAAAAAATTATGTATATGTAAAAACTGCCAACATGAGTACAGCCATCCAAGCCAGTTCACCGTGACAGCAAAACACACGATGCTAAAAGTCTTCAAAAACCAATAAATATGAGCCCATCACACATCTGTGTCCCGTCAGATCAAATAAACAACTTTCTTTAAAACAAAACAAAAATAAATAAACACTGATGCATATGAATTCTTTCCAATCTTAGGAGTTCATACTCCGAAAGTCAGTCTTTGTTCTCAACTAAATGCCTGTAAAGTCTTGTGATTACATTAATCAAAAGGAAATCCATCCCTTAACAGTGGAGATATTAAACAGCTGGCAAAAACAAAAATATATTTATTTTATGACAAGTTAGAGATGTGCAATAAGGATAGAGACATTCATTAACATACTAAGATACGTGGTAACGTGTAGGAGGGGAGCATTGATAAGCCATAATCAATTAATTGGATGCAGGTGTGAAAGAAACTGTTCTAAAAATCTGCAAAGTAAATCAGGCATCTTGTTATATCTTCTTTAATGTTTGAGAATCTAAAAAGAAAATGTGTATTTTTTCCTTAAAAATTTTGCGTTTGTAAATTGGAGAAAGTTCAATTTGACATCGGAGGAATCAGCACATATTTTAATAATATGAAGGTATGTTTCCCACTTCGTCAAATTCAGTTTGGTGTTACGTTTGTAGTTTAGATGAGTAGAAGGTCGTGATGAAATCGACACAAAAGGAAAAATCCAATTGTGTGCTAAGATTACCTAAACATTTTGTAAAACAAAAACATTTGTTTCACTCATATTTAAAGGATGATTCATGTGAAGATTCATTCATAGGAGCATTAAACTGTTTCATCCTATAGTGGTGTTGATGCACCGAAAATATTACAAAATGAGAAGTTTATCACTCACAATTGGTGACATGATGTTTTTATAATGTAAAGCATTTTTGAACTGCCCTGCTTAGAAGTGCAACACAAATAAACATGAAAATGTAGCATTTCTGAACCGGAAGAACATGCAAACACCACCCAGAGGGACTTCAGGCTAAGATTTGAATCTGGGAACTTCTCGCTATACCAACCGCAGCCTGCTTTTAATATTTTCCTGCAAAATAATAACATTATAGCCATCAGAGGAAAACAGCAGTTGATGCAAATCCAGCGTTACCGCGTTGCGTAAATGAAGATGAAATGCAACACATTGTTGAACACAACCTCCGTCTTCAGGACATTTCATACACACGCTGAAAGAGACTCAAGAGCTTAAAAGCAAATAAAATGCAACAAACCAAAGTATTTCATCATTTCCAATCATATTGAACTTATTCTTATTTCTTGTGTAAAGGTCATGTCCTTTCCACTGCATTACACATGCAGATGTCCTCCATATAGCACAGACACAGAGGCTCAAAGGGAGTGTGAATGCCAGTGCAGAACCATCTGCTGCTGCTTATTTTTAAATAAAGAAACTTACTGTTGTCTATTTTCTGTAAGTCAGCTTGTCTTATGGAAATTACTCATGCATTTTTTTTTTTTTCACCAAGAATGCAGCAGTACGTTTCAATCACCTCCAGCAGCTGAAGGGAAAGAGGTAATTTAGCTTTGTAGCTCAGATAGAGCAGAAGAGCTTCTGGTGTGCAGGTACATGTCTCTGTGGGTGGCTAAGTGACTAAAAAAAAAAAAAAAAAAAAGAAGACAGGTATTGGATGGATGGGAGGTGGGGTCAAAGGCCTCAAAAATATCCACTTGAGGCTCATGAAAATGAAAATTGTTCAAAGCACACCTCGAGCATCCTCCGCCGTTCTGTTTCCCAGCTCTGGCAGACGCTCCGAGTCGGCTTGGCAGACATTTTTCTTCTTCCCCTCAGTCGAACCGAATCTCAGACATCAGACGCAATTGCTTGATCATCAATGACAGAAAGCGAGCCCAGCTCAGTGACCCTCTGACCCGCAGCCTTAAATCTCCAAATGAGAAAAAAAACAGGAGGAGAGGCGGTGCGGTTTATGATATCGCACTTCAGTGAGCACAGCAGAAGAGAAAAATAAGTATCAATTTTACGACGGGCTCTAAATCAGGACGGGGTTCGCCAGGATGACTTTATCGTTCAATCTGGCTGCCTGCTCTCGGGGCGTTAGCGAGGTTAGACAAGCAAGCAATGAGCGCGCCTGCCTCGCCATAACAATAATCATCTCGCCGAGCCTGGAGCTCACGACCTGTAAATTGATTAAGGAGAGGGTAGTTACAGAGGGAGACGCTACATGAGGTTCCATCGAGGAGAAACGCCATGAATTCAAGGTGCGTCGTTAGACGTCCTGTCTGCCGGGTGGAGATGATGAGAGGAGGGGGCGGCGGGGGTAATGGGAAAACTTCACACTCATCAGCGGCGCTTACACGAGCCGTGTACCCGAGAAGAGATGGGCCACAGCCAGATATGTCAGGAGATGGGGGGAAAAAAAATGTAAAAATGATCTTTGTCCATGTCATTACAGAGAATCGCTTCGCTAAATCAGAGCAGATGAATTATTTAGACGAAAAGAAGGATTGTTGTGCATCAGGAATCTTACCCCCCCCACATCAAAACTCCCCATTTCCACCTAAAATTGCACAAAGCTTAGTTTTAAATGTAGATAGTAAAGTAACCAGATATTAAAAGGGGTAATACTACGTAAAATCAACTTTGAGCTTTGTATTATGACATTAAAGACATATCTGGAATGTTGCTTTGATTTGTTCATGTATGTTTAAGTAACCCTGTAATCTCCCATGGCAACCACTCAGCTGTGCAAAATGCCTGGGTGGACCTACCACTGCCTTATAGAGCAGCCCTAACCCATGACTGCCTCACTCAGCTCCTTCAGACTAGTCAGCAGCAATTAGCAAGCACCTGCTGGAACTGTGCATCTGCTGAAATCATTACACAAGCTGCTGGTAAAAACGTTTTTAAAGAGTTAATGGAGGGGCATTATTGTGATGACTTCCTGTAGGTGGAGTTTCAGGAAGAGTAGGAGTTTTTAAAGAGACAGAGGCCCAATTCTAAGACATTAAAATATAAAGTCAAATTTTGTATGCGTCATATTTTACATATAGATCATTTCTTATGAAAACTGAAGGTAATAGTTATTTTTTATGTGCTATGAAATGGCACTATGTCCCCAGAAATTACATAATGCTGTCCCTTTAAGTAGATCCTAAGGAAAAACTATTTGATGGCTGCATGGAGAAATACATTTACATAGTGGACAGCACCAATAGTCTGGAAATAGTTATATTTCCTGCAACGTTTTCTTAATCCATACTGTATCCAGACTTTCTTAGAGCTTAAAACCAAATTCCAGACTTTTTCAGACTGTGCAGCAACACTGTATGCCTGTTTCTTACATTTAGTGTGTCCTCCTTGTCTGTCCTTCCTAAGAAAATCTAAGCTTACACACAAAGTCTCTTTTACTTACTATTAACCTTTGAGTCTGCAGAACGAACGAAGAGGCTGGCTGAGGGTTACTTCTGTACTGGTGGACCATCATGGAAGAAGGCTTAAAAGGAAGAAAAAAAAATAAAAGAATCCCTCAAACATTACAGCAAAAACATCCAAGTTTAAAAGTTTTTCCACAAACAAGTTAGACGTGACTCCATCCAACATTAATCAGGCCCTCCAGGAAACCCCAGGAAGCCGCCTGCCTGGGACCTATTTATGCGAGGTAAACAGTTTTCGTGCTGTTCCTGTGAAGCTTTGCAATCTCAGTAAATGATTACAGCAAAAATCATAATTTTTTAGAAGAACAAAGGGTAACTGCAGAAATCGTTTAATCACAAGAACATTTCTTCATATTGTGTTTGAGGGAACAGAACTGAAAATACTGGGAGAATAATGTAAGCATAATGTAGCATAAATACTCCTAGCATTTTTATGGTGTTCCTTCATTCAATCCCAACAATCACAACATTTATACTCGTGAATTTAACCATTTGACATTTTGAGTTTTGATACGCTAAAAAAAATTTTATATCCAAGAAAGTTTTATGTTGTTCAACCATAAAGTTTGGAATATATTTATGAGGACTTTGGTTGATACAGCAACAGGCAACTTCTGAAGGAAACTGGTTCCACATGATTTCATTTTAGAGCATCAGGTTAAATGGGGTTGAGGAAAATTTGTTGTTTACAATTTTTTATTTCTGGGGGGGGGGACTATTGGTTTCTGCAATACTTTTTCTGATTTATCACATTGATATATTATATATTTTACTGGTTATAACATGTCAAAAGTGGTAGCACCAGCAAAAGTATTATTGCCTCTTTTTATCTGGCCACTAAAAATGTGCAGCATTTATGTTTTTTATTGTTTTTTTAATTGAGGCAGTAAGAATGAGCTGACTTTGTTTAGATCCACTTTGATGGAAAAAAAAAAGTCTGAATGTCCCCTTGCCCTCTATAACAGCCTTTATAATTTTGTTTAAAAAAATACAATAAAATAAAACAATTTCAAACCAAGGATTTCACTGTTCTTAAAATTTTGCCAACAACTTTTCTGTACTGATTAAACAGCTTGGGGGGGAAAAAAGTTTTTTAATCGGGGTAACAAACACACTGAACTCTGCTCTTCATTTCATAAGTACATTTTGATTTTCAAATAATTTCCAGAGAGAAACTTATACTGTTTCTAACAGTATCAGGTTCATCAAGTATTGTCCAAACCCAGCTTTCCTTCCTTTTTGTGCTTCGTATTCATTTTGACCCAAGTTCTGACTACATTAGTCATCCTGCAAGCAAGTCACAATAATTTCATGGAGTTTTTCCCCCCTTTGAGTTGATTGGACATTTTATTTTGGACAGGTTAATGTGTAGTTATGATATTCTGAACTTTTCCTGACTGTCACCATATTGCTGAATATTTTCCTTAACCAACCTCTTTCAAATTGATTGATATAAATAAGTATTTCTTTGCCATCATCGACATCAGTACAACCGTGGGATTCATCATCCTGAGCTTCAAAGTGGCCAGCCAAGGCATTTAGATGAGCTCTAACATAATGAAGTCTCATTTCAAAAGTATTACAAATGCCCTTTTTCTCTCTCATTATGAGCTTCATAAATATTAACTACTCTCATTTCAGTTAATATAGTTGGGTTTTTCATCCTTAGTCCTTTAAAACAGTGCTAAGCAAAACCAAAAACAACTTTAGGTAGAAGTAAGAAAAAATAAAAAAATAAAATAGATGCTCTTTTGCTTTTGCTAAACAAAAGGCTACATTTGTCAAAGGCATGTTTAAACTCCCAAACTTCACACTGTACCCCTAGACATGGTTCCTTTGATTCAGCCATCTTCACTGAACAACATAGTTCTCTTTGTTAATAGTGTTTGAAAAGAAGGAGACAACAGACATGACTGTCTACAGGTTTTTCCTTTTCACAGAGTCTCCTGAGATGTTCCCGCGAACGGTTCGCTTTAATTCCTAGTGACACAAACCCGAAAGGAGCAGAAGGAACTCCAGGAGTGGCTTGTAAGAAATGGCGATATTTGGGCACCATCATTTAGCCATGAACACCAACAAAAAGGAGGAAAGAAAGGACGGCTTGTGGAGAGTTTGTCCACACCACTGCTGCTTATGCTGTGTAATCCAATCGATTCAGACCAAAATGCAGAGATGGCTTCATCAATTTTTGAAGAGATTGGCATAAAACATTCAGACTTTGAATCAAGGAAGATATTCATGTTCTTTTTACCCTCAAATTAAAGAACCAATTTGAAATGTAAGGAACTATTACAATCAGTACAATACAACAGTTTTGGCTGCAACAAGATTTTTCTAGAAACTTTTTATAAACTTTTAAAAATATATGCTTTGTGATGGATGTGTTTGTAGTGATGGGCAATACAGATTTAAGTCTGTACTTGATTTTATTTCAAATTTTTCAGCATCATATCTTTATTCAAGACACAAGAAGGTCCATAGTAAAAAGATTAAAATTAAATAATATGAACTACTTTTTGCTTGGTAATAAAAACTTCATATTCATTTTTGATGTAGAAAAAAAAATTTTTTGTCTTAAATAGCAGAGTATGAATACCTTGATTTCACTGAAGCAGATATAAAATTAAACAATTTCTCTAATTCAGTGAAATGCACTTGAAAATGAATGCATGAGATAATTTTAAGCGTTTCATAAAACCTGCCGTTCTGTTTAGCTATAAACATCTGAGGGTTAGCGCTACTTTTTTGCCATGTGGGTTATACCACCATGAAGATAGTATACACACACACACACACACACACACACACACACACACACACACACACACACACACCCACCTCTGTGTGAGAATGGAATCAAAGAAAAACAGGGTGCTTCTCGTGAACATGTCGCTCTATAGCGCTGCTACTGATGACGTTCTGAAATCCACAGAGTCGGGAAGAGCGCGGAGCGAAAGGAAAAACAGATGTGCTGCAAATAGAAGAAACAAGCAGAAGAAGAGTTGTGTTTTCCATAGCAGAGAAAGATAAGGTAAAATGCTAATTGATAAGCAGGTTGCTAATACACAGGACATTTCTTCTGATGTCATAACGGAAAGACTGCACTGTCTGACGAATTGCCAAGTGGGTTCTCATCACTGTATTCAGTGGCACAACATCTTTAAATTGGGTTTGAGTGGAACTGCATTAAATTACAGATTAGTTGCCTCAGCAGGTAAAAGATGGATAATTTTCTGTACGTAATGTTTTAAGCAGCATTTGAGAAAAACAATAGCATGAAAGGAGGAGAAGGAGAACAATATATATATATATATATATATATATATATATATACACACAGTATATAATATATATATGACATCTTTTGCTTGTTCCATATATAAAATCAAAACTATCTCGTCATTAGCTGCGCTTCCATTGACCACACAATTTCGCAAGTTGGAATTACGAAACTATATTTGCTTAATGGAAACACTGCAATTTAAACAAAAGAAGAAGAATGTTTTTCAGTTGAAGGTTTTTGAGCTAGGATCAGGTGGGTTTTCAGCCATATCGAATTTAGTGCATTTCACAAAACTGCAATGGAAACACTTTTTTTGCGTCATGTGATCAACAACCAGATGTTATTACAGCCGGAAGACAAAATAGATAACAGGAAGTTATAAGAGGATGATGGCGTGGCAAGTTTTTTCATGACTTTTTGCATGAATGTTACTATTTAACAGAAACACCACTGTGGTTGCAATTTTCCAATTGTGTTTTTTCGGCATTAATGGAATATTGACAAAGTTTTGTGAACATTTGTAATGGAAACGCAGCTAATAACATTCAGAGTATTTAAAGACGGAGCACTTTTTAAGTACTGAATAAGCTCATGAAGGGCTAATCAATCATTTCACATGAGTGTAATAAAACATGCATGCGTTATTCCCCTCCCACACACACACACATACACACACATTTCCTCCACTTCTCATCACTCACCCTTCAAGTCTGGCTTTGGTGTGCTTTCATTCCTTTTGCTCTTTATTTCCCTCATTTACATTTCCGTTACTCTGCATGTGTTGACGCTTTGCTTCCTCTCTAAGCTCAGAGAGAGGCATCACATCAGACCATGTTATTACTCACTATCAACTCATCTATTCAGACTGCAGAGTCTTTCAAATCGCTCTGATCCAATTTCCCCTCCCCATCACCTCTTTCTGTAGAGGACTGATTTCAAATGTGAACGAAGAAAGCTACAAGATTGTTGTCAAAGTATCAATATCGAAACACTTCAACCAAGTGCCAGTTTTCTCAGCAGTCTTTAAACCATATTCAGTAGCTAATTTATGCTTTGATAAATAAATTTTGAGTGTATTATCTGTATTGTAGGACTTTATTGACCTTATATAATATATACTAGCATTATAGTATTATTAGCAATATATACTAATGACACACACCCAACTATGATAGGCCATAATGTGTCTTACTCTATTATGAAGATAATTTATTTTTAACCAAAGCGTATTTAGTATTGAGGAAGCAGGTGAGCTCACACACAATTGACAAATGTGGAGAATAAAAGCCTTGTACCGCCTCACTGGTGTTAAATCAGAACATTTGCCATTTTTGGTCAATACAGATTGTTTAAATTCCTAAATTAAAGTTATTATATGCCAATATTATGGCATCTTTAAACATCTAGCTTGGTTCACAACAATGGGATAAAATTCAGGCAAACATGTGGTAGAATTTAAGGTAAAGTAGGAAAAAAGAAGTCTTAATGTCAAACGAGTATAAACATTTTCCCATTATCCAGCTTTTTTATCATTAAGGTGGATCTTTGTCGCAAAAATTAACATGTTTTGTGGCAAAATTTACATATCGAGCACAGAAACTAACTTAGCTTTTTACGTTGCTTTTGGAGTGACGGCTTCTTCTTCTCTGGCCAAACTTTCAGCTCATGTCAAAGTTTGCAAAAGAAAGACTTTGATTTTTGGAGAGACAAAGGTGAAGGAAGGAGGTTCATGCAGGGTATTCCTACAAGAAAATCTGTTTTTGCAATAAAAGAAGATGGACTGCAAAGTTAAATAAGATCACGACCATTTAGTTTTTCAGCTAACACGATTGCTAATTTTTTAAAATCAGGATCTTTAAAGATGGATAGTCAGCATCTGACCATGTTAGTGTTTTGGAAAGGTAGTCTGATTATGTTTACTGGCTCAAAGATGATTTGAAGACAAACTCTAGGAGCTCAGGGCAAAACACTTGCTTCAAAAGAAAGTTCTTGTAAGGAGAATCTTCAAATGAAAGTTATTACAGCTGAAGGCCAGTTTGGTGAGTATTGCTTTTCCTTTTTTCTATTAGAATGCCCCTTTAAAGCATCTGCGATCAATAAACAGTACTATATTTTCTCTAGTATTCCCCAGTTGTTACTATTAACTTTGAGTAAGCCTTAAGGTTGAAAGCTGGAGGGTAGTTTTCCTCCTTTGTGGTAGTTTAATTGCATTTTACCCTTAACTATTTACTTGTCAGCTGTTTGCTATGAAGATCGACTGAATGAATATTTGATGCTTCCGGTTGTATCGAGCACGAAGAACACCTAGGAAGAGTCGAGTCTGAACGCAGCATCAAAGGGAAATTATTCTGTTTAAAGTCTGAGGTTGAAATTACTCCCATGTTCACATGATCACAGATAAAGACAGAAAATACGAATCTAAAAGATTTTCAGAGCAACAAATGTGTCGGATTTTCCCAGAAAAATGAGGACAATTTTGGAGAAATATTTGTTTCGAAACAACTTGCAGGATTCACAAAAGAACAGAAAAGATCTTTGTTGAAGGTTGTTTTATTGCATGCTTGCTGGATTAGCTGCTTTTGCACTGATTAATTATATTCTCAGTTTTCACATTTGTCTCCAGATTAGCTCTCCAGATTGCACCTTTTCAGCTCAAGCTAACACCCAGCTTTCAACCAATCAATACGCTTTCACATTACTTGAAGGGGTTTGTTAGAAGATTTTTGTTTTGAATTCTAATTATCGCTACCCACCTCCATTCAGCTTACAGCAGTCACAGCATTTCTGTAGTAAATGCAATTACTTCAGTCTCTGAAGGAGCACTAAAACACTCAACAATGCTAAAGGGAAGTTCAATTGAAATCTCAGACCATTTTTAGATGTATGCACATCTTCTTGGTCTTCCAGAGACAAAAGTGTATCTGAGCAAGACGTTTTTATTAAATTCTTAGAATCAGAGTGGTTCTCTTGCTAAACAGGCAAAATAAAAAACATCCATTAAAAATTTGCATCTAACAACAAAGACAGTTTTTTGCAGGACAGTTTTGTTTTTACTCAAGTCGTCCACTGAGGTCCTCTTCGATTAACATTTCCTGACGCTGAAAGTGAAATCCTGCTGTAAGACACACTGATCTCTCTTTCAATGCGCCCACCCAGCCCACTGCACACCAAATTCCTCCCTTAGCACATGCTGCGAGGCTAAGAGCAGCCCAGGAGGAAGAGCCTCCGCAGCGTGAAGGCGGTCGGCTCTGGAAGCGGGTGAAGGTGCCGTTCAGCATCCGCCCTGCCGTCTCTATCAAGGTTAGGAAGAGAGAAGCGCAGGCAGGGCCCCTGCTCCATGCGGTGTGTGTAACGGCAGTTACTGCACCGTCAAGGCAGAGAGCACGGTATTTTTCTGAGGGAGGAGAATTTGATTTTCTCCCAAACTGCCTGGCTGTCCATTATGTCTGTCCTGTGGCAATGACAGGGAAGCCAGCTGGCTTCAGCGCTCAACAATAAACAACAACATTGTCTGGCTCCAGCAGACAAACCAGAGCTGGCCTTCCGTCCCCAGTGATGATGAATACACTCCTGCAGCCATATTTATCTGCTGGCAGCGGCCGGGCTTTCTGGCCGCAGGACCGGATATCGATAAAGCTAGTTAGAAGATCTTTAATATAATACGGACGGAATGCAGATGTCAAGGTTCGACACACCTGGTGATGGCGGTTTATGCGTCGTCGGGGTCCTTTATGCGGCAAATAATCGTGTTTACACACAAGATTTGTGTAGAAACAAGTCCAGGGCCGTCGTCGGGGCCCTTTTTTAGCTGCTTAATCCCGACGAGTGCGCCGCGCTCCATTTCATCTGGCAGTAATGAGCTGGAGCTGAACCCTGCTGGGAGTCTGGACATGTATATGCAGATTCATCCTGCAGTGAGGCCTAAACCGTGTTGAGTTACCCAGCAAAGCAAAGCGGCGTAGCGACACGTCGCTGTGGTGTCCTGTGTGTTTGTACAGTGGATGACTTTCTAACACTCCTGGTGTGCGCCACTGACTTCATAAAAAAAAAAAACACAAACGCAAACATTAAAAGGCATGAGCTCACAAGCATCCTTGGATTGCCTTCAAACAGCGTTTTGCTTCCCCACTTGGGCGGCCCTTACAGCAGCTAACATTCGTTTCACCGTCACAGGTTATATAGCCGTAAATCTGTGTAATTACTGTATTAAGTTATATTTCCCCACACAAAATGTGAAGGGCTAACCACCCCTGTTAGTGCTACTTTAATTATTAAGCAGCCTCAATATAAATGCTGCGGTCAACAGGTTTAAAATTGGAACATGAGGCAAATCGGGACCCAAGCTGAGGGAGCTTAATGTACAAAAATCTCACTTAATCTCTCATTTTCTGTACAGAGCTGCAAAGGTTTCAGTGGCGAAAAGGGGTTACGGGGTTCACCATCTGACTTGTGCAGTACACTGCAAAAACAAACTATTTCAGGTGTAGTTTCTAGTACAAATCTTAGTACACTAAACTTACAAGAGATAAGATATATTGAAATGCATGTTATCTGACTTTGTTAATGGAGTTGTGTTAAAATGGAAGAAGAGTGCTGTTTCCACAGACAGATAATTTGGATTTATATGAAATGGCAGCGTGGTCATGAGCTGCAGGCTTTCTACTGAGAAAACTATCTAAGCCCAGTGGTAGTGGCGTTATGGATGTCATCCAGCAACCCACTGTGTGTTTGAGTTAAAACATTTTTTAAAAAGTTGACAGGAAATTTGAAAATATCACAAGATAATTATGTGTTATTGGAAGATTAACGATACCTAAAAAACAACTATAAATTACAAAAAAAAAATCATCCAACAGGAAAACCTGCAACCTCTAGAAAGAAAGTCATGAATATCAATACTTTTGGCCAGCTATCCACTGTGTATGTGTATTTTTAGAAATGGATGCAATACACACACACACAAACAGCAGAAAGCATTGGACAATGAAAACGTACCTGACTTTAATTTACTGAAGTTTTCTCATTGTTTATGTTCTCATTGTTTTAACCAACATGGAAATATAATTGTGAGGCGGTCAATTGTTTACAGTAGGTGCAGCGCAGTAAACTTCATAAACAAAGTGCCAGCGTTAAGCCACCGGCTTCCACAGATTACTGTGGGCTTAATTGTTTTGAAGGGAAACATGGTGTTCAGTCAGCATTAATCCTTACAGTAAACAGCAGCTGAGTGCCAGAAATTAAAAGGGTGGCTAAGGGTAGTGGTTGCCAAAAATGTGACAGTAGCATTAACCGTTTCAGGAATTATAAACCAAGCTAATGATTAAAAAATATATATATATATTTGAAAACTGGCAAAAGTATGGCTACGAACATCTGCCAGTCCTCAACCCAGCACAGAAAATCAGAAGTTTCTTTAGAATTCCTTATTTTACAGTATTAAAACGCTGTTTTCCCTTCTTTAATTCATTGCTTTGGTATCAACTTGCTTATTTTTGGATAAAAAAAAATTTGGTGATTACTTGAATCATAACCCAGCTCTTGTTGCAGAACTTGGATTTCACACTTTGGGAAAAACACAAACCCCACAAGAGTAGGGAATTTTCCCCAAAACACTGGAGCCATTCCTTATCCACTATCAGCTGCTTCATTATTGGAAGGCTTATATTTAAAAAAAGAGATTTTTTTGCTTGAAAAATAGGAATTTTCAAGGAATTTCAACAACATTATGGGGTTTAGTCAAATACTGAAGCTGTTTTGAAGCTGTAATTCAAGATGGCATTAAAGTTGAGCAGCCTATAGAGGTAAAAAATAATTAGCTTGTGGCTGTAAGGAGCGCTGTATTATGGTTGAACATGTGAGTCTGAGTAGTGGTGCGCTCCACCCCGACTACCTGCATCTAGTAGCTGTAGCATCCAAAATAAAATATGTCAGGCTTTCTTTGGTCTGAAAGAAAACATCATCTAGCTTGTATTTATTGAAATATAGCACAAAACATATCATAAAATGCATTAATGAGTAGTAAATGTTCAATGAGGGAAGCACACAATTTTTGTGAAAGGTTAGCTTAGGCTAGCATGTTAGCATTGCAAATCTCTGGAACTAAAAGACAACTCTGCCATCTCAGCAAATGTTTCAAAGATTTATACCATGTAGGTTCAAAACAAGCCATTTACTCCAGATGTCTATTTTTTTTTATGTAAATTAATGAACTGCTATCATCACTAATTGCTAATTGGTGCAATTCCGGTCATTTTTAAAACTCCAAGAATAGCCACTAAGATCTTTTTCTCATTATCCGGGACTTTCTGCTTTCACCCTGTGACGGTAAAACTAACTTGCTCCGTGGGGTTTTCTGCTCAACAGTAATGAACAAAGTTGGCTTTTTTCCCTTTCTACTTGCTCCTCTTGCTGCGACACCACGCAGGACTGAACAGGCCAACGCTGCGGCATTTGTCAACAAGGCAAAAGCATCGAAGTTGTCAAAGGTTAGCATGTCGCGCCACAAGTATTCGATACTCCAACAAGAAGAAACACCATCAGTTATCTGCCAGGTACTGAAAAGCAGCGGTGAGTGAACCACAAAGTATTTGGATTCAAGTTGCCCTTTTACTCCATTAATCCTGCAGCTGATGTCCTTTAATGACGGTCATGTAAATCCAACATAGCGCAGCAGTGACTGTGGACCGAATAAATATTTAATCACACATTACATTTAATGATGAACTGGCTGCTCGCTGATGAGCTACTGAGACGTGTGGCATAACGAGCAGTTTGCCTCAGAACCCTCCCACCCTCACCCTAACACCACCACCACTTCTCTGCTCTGATCAGCCAGACTAAAACCATTACATTATGCATGAAAAGGAGCAATGAGAAGCTGCAATTTGCTCCAAAAAGACCTTGCCTTAGTAATGGCTGAATTTATGTCGTTTAATGGTGCTCATGTTATCTTCAGTCAGACTTTGAATGGGTAATATGAGGAAATGGGGAGTCTAAAGAAAATGTGTAAGTCTGCACATTTCAGTCAGTTTGATTTTGCAAACAATAAGCACTTTGCACCGTGTTATACGACATCAAAGCTGAAGAAGACCTAACTGGGCAGACATTTTTTGCTGTAGCATGCTTTGTGGTTAACTACTAGAACAGTGAGCAATTTTGCCAGCTATTACACAATAGCTTGTGGCATAAAGTAAATGCATCAGAACAAAACAAGGACATTTATGCAAACTTATCTGCGATAAGTACCTGCAAGGCCCAAGAGCTTGAAATTAAAATAAAGAGAAAAAACATTTTGTGGACTAAAAGGCAAAATTCATCCCAAACACTGTAAAGCACAGTGGCTAAGGTATCATGCCATGGGGAAATTTCTCTTTGGGCTATATATTGTATGCCAGACAACATAGGTCGATTTGAATGCATTAGCATACTTAAGAGGTCACGATGTTTGAAATGATCTCTAAACTGGGTGTTTCAACAAGACAAGGATCTCAAAGCACACCAGCAAGTGAGCATCATCTTGATCAAAGGACACAATTAATTTTATGGAGCAACTGGCCAAACTAATAACAATGTTAAAAAATGAAATTAAAATAACACTTGATAGGACAAACCATCCAGCAAGCCCCGACTCATACGTACGCCTATTTTTAGAGGAAGGGGAAACTGGTGACAGATCTCGAGTTTGGCAATTGAAGACAGACTAATTTACGATTAGTCTTAGACGTTTCACTCAGTATCAATCTTTAATCATAGACGATCATCATAAGCTTTCAAAACAGCAGTGTTATTCATGCTTCTTCTGAATAGCCATAACTCATACATATACGCACAGATTTTGTATTAACTATGATTCATTTTAGTAGTTGTATTCATGTGTAATCCAGCCATTTTCCCCTAAGCATTTCTAGTCTATTCCCAATCCTAAACAAAACTCAACTTGCACCATTCTGCTAAACCTAGCAGCACAGTAAGACTGCAAAAAAGTGAGAACTGTGGAAAGGTCACTTTCCACCATGACCTCCCTTTGTTGATAAATATAGTTAAAGTGGTTGCGCACACACACTTACCTTTCTTTAGAGCGGAGCACGGCGGTGGCGTAACCATACGGGGGCCTCAGTCCTCTGCCCGGCCATCACGGGTTCAAGTCCTGCACTGATGACCTTTGCCGAATGCTTTCCACCTCTCTCACAATCCGCTTTCTTGTCTGACAACTGTCAGATAAAGGCCAGTAAAGCCAAAAAGAAGACGAAAAAAAAACAAAACTTAGTTCACCTCCAAACTCTGCCCAGTTTTCACATAGACAAGAACTATTGGCAACAAAGTACAAGATGCTCTTTTTTCCTGCAAAATGGAATGACATTTTACTTTAGACAGCAAAATAGCTACAATAAATGCCAGAATAAAAACATTATATTGATAGGTGTGTTACTCTTACATCAACATTTAATTTAGACGACTGTTCTAAATCTGAAGGTGCATATTTTTGCCTAAATGTATTCTTGTACTTCCTGTTATATACTTGGATGTGAAAGAGAATTATGCGGTTTTCAGGAGCTTTATTGACGAAATTGGAAAATATGAAATCATTTGAGCCAGAGCTCACTGCTGTGTTTCCAGCAACCTTTTCTCATTTATTTTGTGAACATTTATATCTTGAACCAGGTACCAGAACAGCAAGTTATAAATTACCTCTAAATCTGGTGCAGCCAATTGCCTTCAGAAACCAGCTGACAGCTAAAACCAACCTGGCTAGAATAGATTTTCTGCTGGTCTATCACACAATCCCATTGATAAATCCAAGTCTGTCTTTGAAACACAGAATGAGAAAGTCCAAGGCTTATGAAAACTTTCCAAAAGGCACATTTTGCAGTAAAAGTGACTGTACAATCACAGCATGGATGGGGCAGGCATATTTTACTCTTATTTTATGTATATCAGGAAAAAGAGCCATCATGTTTGGTTCAGTACACCTCCCAGCAGCAGAGGACCAAACCTGTCGAGTCAGCTAACTTTCTGAGTGCTTCTGGTTACAGGCACCCACCTACAAAATGATTCACTTCAGATTAAGAAGCTGGCAAATTTCTCAGAGAGATAACCATGCTTCACCCCCGCCCCCCCAAAAAACTTTGCTTGTATGCTCACAGTCTACAAAGTCAGCAGCCTAATTAACGTTGGGTTTCACTTTATTCTGTTTCCAATGAATTCTTCATACGAAAAGATTTGAAAATATATGCATTTTTATCGTTTTGGGGCATGAAGAGATGCTTTTTGAACTCACTTTTTCCTCATTTAGTGTGAGAGTTCTTATGAACTCTCACACTTCTCGGCTTAACAGAGAAGTGGCTTAACAACCGGATATATTAATTGTTTACGCAACACTTCTTTTTTTTATTATTATTGCAAAAGAACATGCAAGAACAAAATAGAACACTAGGAATTAACACTTCTTACCTTAAGCGGTTCCGGTTCTTTAGCGCCACTGTCACCTCGTTTTCGCCGAGTCCTGATTCAACGCACCTGTTTCAAATCAACCAATTAGCGTTTTTCTTCTTCTTCTTCTTTATGGCGGTTGGCAAGCAACTTATTGATGTGCATTAGCGCCATCTACTGGAATCGAGTGTGAATCGGGATACTACATATCTATTCTCCCCCACAAAAAAAATAAAATAAATAAAACTTATATCCTTTCTATCAATTTCGTTTTCTTAATGTAATTTATTAAATAACAAAAAACAACCAATTGGTGTTAAGGCAGTCGCCAACATCTGGACTCGCCTCATTAAAATCCGGTGTGTTCAATTAGCGACCCACCTCAAGTGAGACACAAGTTATTAGCCGTGTTTCCATCCCAAATGTGCGCAAATCTTTGTCCATAATCTGCGCATGTCGAGAGAAAAATTACATTAAATTTGCAATTGCGGTGTTTCCGTTAAATAAGCAATTACATTAAAATCACGCATGACTAAGCCTCTTCACAATGAGTCGAGGAGGCGACGGAATCTTATTCAGTTGTTGGCGCAACAAGCCGCTTATATTTGGGTTATTTGCTACTTATGGGCGTTTTGGGTAAATTACAGAATATTGATTCAACACAACTTTTTATGAACTGCGAGAGCTCTGACGGAGCCAGCTGCACAATGAAAGAAAGAACAAAAAACAATCACCCTTCAACTACTTCCTGTCTTCTTCTTCTTCGACGTTTTTCGCCAGTCCTAGCATCCGCCTGCTGACCACGTGACTCGTATGACGCGAAAAAAGTATTTCTGTTGAAGTTTTGCTATATACGTCCATTTCGATATTACGCGAAAACGAGCTCATCTTGGTGCAACAAACTTTGTTTTATTGAAAGACGTGACTTTATTTATTGGTTTGTTTGTTTGTTTTTTCGAAATGGGCGCGTTTCCATTAAGCACATTTACGTTCGGACTTTCAATTTGCGCAATTTTATGATTAATGGAAACACCGTTAGAAAGTGCGCAGTTTGGCGTACGCAAAAAATTAAGAAAAGTGCGCAGCACAAAAAAAATCGGATGCATAAAGCCGTGCGCACGCACGTGGCCGTGCACCTTTCCTTTATAAATCCTAGTTTGCGGGAAATAAAGCGCAGCTGTTGGTCGCCCGGTCGCCTCCATTAATACATGTGTAAATTTGTATAAATACCCGGAAGTCTGGCACCACGTGAAGTAATAACCATGGCAACGTCCTCGTTTGAAGCAGTATAAGTATTTATAATAATAATTATTATATATTTTATTTAAAAGGTGCTTTGAGGACACATAGATGTATTTCTTGCGCTTCGGTGTTACATCTTTATGAGACAAAAACTGAGGAAAAGTACTATTTACATCCTAGTGAGGTTTTTATTTTCTTTATTTTGTGTGCGTGTTAGCTTATTGTCTGAGGATAAATGTTCAGTTTCATCGCTTACGTTTAAACAATAAAATGTTAAAATTATGAAAAACATCGGGTTTGATGCTTCTTGGTCTAAATAACTGAATGTCGTCAGAGTTCGGTGTATTTAGGTGAGTTTTTGACGCTTTGTAGTTTGATATTGTCCACGGAAAAAGTTTGTGTGACTGCCACACATTTTCACGCCAGCGAAAAAGTCTGCGTATATTTACGCAAACTTTGACGCAAAGTTAATTTTTAGACATGCCGGCTTGTGCACAAAATATGGTGGCCCACATTTTTTGTGCGCATTCGCGCTTTATGCATGAGGCCCCTGATCATCACACACCTGCTTTAGATTGAGAACCCAATATGGAAGGTTATACCTGCCAAAACTAAAATAATAATAATAATAATAATAATGTAAAAGACATGTAATTTAATTGTACCAGTTTTATTGCTGTTGCTTTGATTGTGTAGACTCTATTTAACACAAGTCTTAATTTGGGACCTTAATAATAAATTTTACAGAGATTTTTTAAATCGTCAAAATTAATAATCAAATTTGGCACCAATCGGACACATTTGTAAATTTGGATGTTTCCAGTGAAGTTCTGCAAGAATATGATCAATAATAGCTTGATTTCCTGTGGTAAACAAATGTCACATGACAGTGATTTTGCAGAAAAGTAAAGAAATCCTCAGAGCAGTGAGAGGCTAGAAGATGTCAAACCCTCATTTTAGCTGATGTTAGCAATTTAAAACAACCCAACAGGTGAATGTTCACATCAGTGAGCTAGAACACTACACTGGCAGATCTTTTTAGTTTTCTTGAGATAAAGCTAATTATCAATAACTGTGCTGTGCCACCGTGTTCAATTGCACTTCCTACAAATAAATATTTCAGCAGGAGGCAGGTTCTCCAATATTTACTTGGATTCATCAATGCAGATGTTCAAATAGAAAAACTGTCCCAATGGAACTTTAAGGTGGTCCGGCTGAAAACCTAACAACAGTCTGATGTTTAAGTCCGCAGCAGGGTTGATGCTGCCGAAGTTGGGTATGGGGCGTTGAGGAGACAGTCCGTTCATCCCAGGAGAAAGATGATTAACTGTGGAAAAAGCTAAGCTGCAAGGTACCCACTATCAAAGTTGAATCCACTCATTGATATTGCATTTGATCACAGGGGGAAGAGTTGGGAGGGAGTCTCCATGGTTACCGCGGCTGTCGTCATCTTCAATCTGTTGACCTTTTATGCTCTCAAGATCAATACCACTGAGGTATGGTCTTCAGGGTAAACAAGGGAATAGGAAGAGGGCTGACAGGAGTAATTGCTGACATTTCTCAGGCAGATTTCTCGGGCAGCCAGTGAAGTTCTTATAACGTCAAAACACAGAGCGGAATCGCGTCAAAAGAAAATCCAGAGAATACATTTTATTCTTCACGACTACTTTGTCATAACGGACAGCACACTTTTTGTTTCAAGTCTTATTAATGGCATTAGCAGTGATGCAGTCAAAATTATGGGTCTTCGTCAATGGAGTTACATTTTCCTTCTTTCTTACACCAAAAAAAAAAAAAAAAAAAGTCGAGACGGAGCTCGTGCTTGTTAAAACTCTTCTCACGGCCTGCCTTGGAGTAAGCGAGGCAGATCCTTGGCATGAGCGGAGGTTGCCTTGGTGAAGCTCCGTTTGAAGCAATGGACTCCTAATTTATTTTCTATCCCAGGCTGCCAGGCCAAGCCTTTAAATGATGCCTTTTCATGGACGAATTTGGTTCGGTGCAGATGCCGGGCAGACAAGAGTGCAAAGCAGAGAGTGATGGAAGTTAAAAGACAGAATGGGAATAAAGTGGGTTTCGAGGTACTGCAGGGGAGATGAAAGAGGCACCTCAAGAAAAGACTCGCTACGAAAGACAGTTTCTCCTCTGTCGCAGCTCGGAAATGCGAGTATCTGGACCCGCAAAATCCCAGTTCTCTGTCAGAAACCTGCAATCCTCTGGAAGGAGACGAGCCCGCGCTGCTATTTCTGGAAACAGAAACTTCCTTTATCACTGTCACTTTGCTTACAGGAGTGAAACACTACTTTAAACGGAGACGTCTGCACACATCAGATCTGAGCGCTCTGACAGTGATCGGAAGTTGTTTTTTTTTGTTGTTTTAATCCCAGAAACAGCAGAACTCACCCCCGTTTTCTTGTGCAGCTTGGCGCTTCTCTGACAGGGAACTGGGATTTCAAAAGTCTGGATATTCCCCTCGTCGTCGGCGTGCGCCATTTATACTTTTCCGGTTTACATTCGAAAGAGGAGATGCTAATTGTTTGGACAGCTGGGTATGCTTTCACCTATGCTTTATGCAAAGTTAAACATTGGAAGACAAGGTTATGCAATTGCCTCGTAAGCCATGTTGCAGACTAAAACTGTAATGAGAGGAGATTACAGTTGTAGTCGCTTTAAGAGAGACAGGTACGTCTACAGAGAACCATTTATTGTGCACAATTAAAATACAGAACAAAAAATATCAAGAAACAAATAACAGTGCAGGAAGAGGCAAAAACACAAGAAAGCCTCCACCCAAATAGTACAGAAAAAATAATAATAAAATCAAAGAATGTCATCATTCCTCAGTTGATCATAAATTTATGGAATACAATCATATAGCAAAAATAAAAACGTGACAATCACAATTCAATGCAAAAAACACAAAATATTTCAGAGAAAATTTGGTTTAGTGTCTGGTGCAAATATTTTAATAGACTTAGAATGAGACAAAACTAAGTTATCTTTCAGCAAGAAATGGGAGCTTGTTTAAAGTAAATTATTCCTTAACACTAATGAAAAAGTACCAGTTCTGTTGGTAAATTGCTTCACTTATAGAAAGGGGGGAAATGTCTTGTTTTAGGTGAAATAATCTGTACTTTCTTATCAATATTAAGAAATGATTGACTTAAGCTCACGTTTGTTGCTGAAAAACAGTTGCACTAGAAGAAAAAAAGACCAAATATAGCTGGTAAGATTTTGTGTTTTCGCAGTAAGTACGGTTTTAAATCACGCTGACCTTAACTCGTCTGATATTTGGGAATTTGAAGATTCCTAAATTGTCTTTTGGTCCTGGCACATGTGCACTGTAGTCGTTTATATTTTTCCCTGTGATGTCCACCTTTGCGTCAACCTGCAGGCGTTCTGTGCAACTTCATCAAACTTTCCTGCAAAGTTCTTTTTCAACTCAAAGGTAAGTAATCGTGTTTGTCCTCCTGCTAGCTGGATGCTGTGGACTGTTTCCTCTAACAGACGTCTGGAGAATATTTTTGTGTCTGAGTTACAATAATAATAAAATGGAAGGAAAGAAAAAAAACAGACAGCTATACAAACACCTGGCTTATTCTAACGTCTCTCACTCACGGACACCACGAACTTTCATCTAGAACACAACACCTTTCTAAAAGCATATCCCGTCTATGTGACTCACTCGTTCTCTCTGGTCTCATTTTCACCTCTCATGCGCTATTACGCCCCATCTCTATTGTGACGGACATAAATGCTAGCATGGGTATTGCCATGGCAACTGGCTCAGCATCTTTGAGTTGTCTTCATCTTCTAAAATAAGACACTCTTCTATACATTTTCTCTCTTTGGCAATCAGTTTCACAGTAAAAGAAAAGAAAAATCAAGATGAGCGCATTAAACCACAGTTATTATCTACACACGCACACACACACACACACACACACACACACATATATATATCTATATATATATATAGATATATATATATATATACAGTATATATATATATATACTGTGTATATATATATATATCTATATCTATATATATATATAGATATAGATATATATATATGGATCCTGGTACAGGTGAGCCAGTCAGTGACAGTCCTCCCAGTCAGGAGGCAGACTGAAGAAGGGAAAAGAAAGCCAGCGCATAAAGGATGGATTTATTTTAGAAAGTGGAGTTTGAGGCCGGAATAGAGTCTAATACCTAATTTCAATTTCAGCCGCTAAGTCAGGGTCTCAGTGGGGCGGCGGAAACCTGCCAGAGAGAAGGGGCCATGGGAGAAGCAGAGCAGCGCGCTGCAGACGGGGGGTCAAGCTACTGCGATGTTCTACTCCTAAGCCCCTCTCAGTGAGGGGTAAAGATGGCGGCAGCAGCTCTGAAAAGGAAAAAAAAAAACTAAAAAACTCATGCAATTAAATCTGGAGTTTAGAGAAAGGTTAAATGACTTAAAGGGTGGGTTTGATGAAAGTAACTCAAACTAAGGTAAATGTCAGTCTTCTAATGCAAGTATGGAAAAGAGTTTTATGCAGTCGGCTATGGAACTTTGTCTGGACGAAAGAATGGAGATGATGGATAGAAAATACCCCAAAAGACTTACGACTGTTAATTACAGTAAAAAATAAAAGAGGTTTTATTAAAGTATTGACTCAGAGGGGCAACATGCACATCAAATTTGTCTGGTTTTTATTTGTTCAAATTATCTTTCCAATTAAATAAATACTATCTTGTATTGGCCTATCATCTAAAATCAGTAAAAATATATCCGCTTTTGGTTGCAGCATAAATAAAATGAAACATTTTATAAACTCTAAGTGCAATTACAAGGCACTACATGGCTATTTATAGGCACAGCTAATAACTAGATGGGTTTTAGCCTCTTTGGGATATATTATTTCATTAAAGGAACAGCGTTATGTAAAACAGTTTGGTTTTTTTAGCTTTGCTGTGACGACGTCCTGAGGGTAAGAAGGAGCAGGAGCTTCTTAAAGAGACAGGAGTCTCATTTCAAGGTGTTAAATTGCAAAGGCACACTTAACACCTTAAAATTATGTGTGATATATACAGTATTTTCATAACAAAAGGTAACATAATTACTCGATTGTGCTGCACAATGGCACTATGTGCCAAGAAAATACATAATACTGCACCTTTAATTACTGAAAAAGATCAGCATTTGTATTTTTATTTAAAAAAGAGAAAGAAAAAGAAGGCAGCTACAACCAAATCTCAATGTGTCTTGTTTTCATGTAAGCTAGCTTTAGCACTGCGGCACAGTTAGATGCTACAGGAAGTTAGTGAAGAGGCAATTTGAAGACTCTTATGAGCAATTCCTTTGAAGATGGCTGTTAAATTTTGTATTTTTTTTTCATGGGGTAACCATTTCAATAGACAATTATTGTATTGGTGCATTCAGCAGCTATAAACAATATAAACCATGAGCATGAGTAATACCACTCTACTATGACGAAAACTAGTTACAAACTCTCCTACCAGGTCCTGTTGACATTAACAGCCTTATTCAAATGCTTGACATTTGTTGGATTAAAAGTAGGACAGTAAAGTGAAACCCTGTGTAGGTGTGGAGACTTATTGTGCAGGATGTGCTGTTATTTAAAACATCAAAAGCAAAGTGCAACCATCCATAGTAGAGAGAAGCAAAAGCTGTTTCCTGGGAGTATTGGGCTGTCAAACCGTAATGCCTCACAACGGGAACATTCGTGGGTCCCAATAAGTGGTTATTTCTCTTCCATTACAGGACTGCGAATCTAAACTGCATTAATAAAAACTGGACCCAAAAAAAGCTTTGGTTGTGTGTCAGACGGAAATCCCTGGATTTATTTCTTTATTTCCATTTATTTCTTGTCAGTTGGGCGTACCAGACATAGCAGCTAAAGAAGAACGCAGAACAGCAACAGGATTGCCAAACCAAATCGGTCAAGACCCAGGAAAAAAAAAAAGAAAATAATCACCTGTTGAACAACAAGATGAATTATGTTTTACATAGTGAATCAGTGGTTTTTACATGGCTTAGCCTAAAACATTAACATAATGCTAATTATAGCTAAAGTTAGCTAAAATGAGTATTTTAGCTAATTTTAGCGTAGCCACCTGCCACTTGTTTTAAGTAACGTGATACATCATATGTGTGGGGTATGACAGCATGTTGACTGACCTTGACTTACTCAAGATAGCATGCTAAACATAGCTAATACATCCAAAATGAGATGAAATACTTAGAACCCCTGAGCCGCTGAAACAAGAAGAAGAAGAAAAAAAGAGTAGGGAACACCCAGAAACGGTGGTGACATTCAATTTGGAGCTCTGCACGCCCATCAAGAATTCAGAAAACATACACTATTTTCCCCCCACAACTGAAAAATATACATATGAATGGAGAGTGATCTGCATTTGTTGAAGTCACAGTTAATAATGTGGACATAAAATCGTCAAAACCCCAGAGCAAACCAGCTGGATACCTGAACAAATCAGCCTTTGAAGTGTGAAAATCTGTGGTACAAATGAATAGTGTTAATCTGGCCGGCCAAGTCCTGCACACTCGCGGAAAGAACGAACTATGAAATCTTATTTTCTACCCTTTGCTCTCTCTCTTTCTCTCTCTCTCTTTTCAGTCAACACTTGCTAACCCTGAGCATCCTCGCCGAACATTATCTTCCTCTAAGGCTATCCTCTCTCTTCCTCTTCCTTCCAAACATCCAATCTTCTCTCTTTTCTCGTCTTACTTCTCACCAATTTGAGTGTTTGGGGCTTGTGACAACACAGGCGACGTCTCAGCAGGGGGCCGACTTCTGGAAGTTGGGAAATCATCTAAGCTTCCTACTGTACTCTCCTCCCAGCTGTCGTCTTGAATTTACAGACTTTTACCGAACTGAAGAGTAATTTTCATTTACGCAATCCCCCATGAAACTTTTATATGAAGCCCTGTTTGGAGCAGAGGAGAGAGAGAAAACACTTTCACAAGACATTAACAACATGCAGAGGAGGAAATAATAAACTGACCCTCAATTGAGTTTTTAAGATTTCTCTTAGTCTTCAATTGTTAGGGTTACTTTAATTCATGTGAAGCTGCGGAAACATAAATCCTAATAAAGACATCATATAAAAAGTTCAAAGTGACGTGGTGTTTTACTGAATTAAGGACTCCAACATATTGATTCTCGATCATCGACTATCGATCAACCATTCGTGCAATTAAAAATACTCCTGATCTCAACTTGTTCTTTCTCTCTGAGCTTTCTCCACCACCATGGCAACACCAAAGAGATCTCAAAAGGACGTCAGGGGTACAACAGTCAACGATAAGCCTTGATTAGGCTCCAAGACTATTAGAAAGAAGCTTGGTAAGACAGTGAAATCTGTCGGTGTGGTGCAAATACTGGGAAATGGAACGAAACATCAAAATGCCATCAGGCATCTTCAGTTTGGATCTCAATCTCACCTCATGGAGTGAGAATAATCACAAGAAAGGGATGTGAATGTGCCAGAACTGAAGGTACTTAGGACAACAACATCCTTAGCTATAGCAGATTTAAATCTTGCAACCTGTTCCTGATTTATCTGTTTTCATCAAAGCAATTCAGAATAGGATTAGGAAAAAATGCTGTGGTCAAGATCCCTTCTGAGCTTGGGCCATTAACAATGGTGTCCCTCAGGGCTACGTCTTATCTCCACTGCTTTTCTACCGTCATTCAAACGAGATTCTCCACAGATCAAGCAGTTAAACTCCTAAGGTGTACAGACTTGGACTGACCGGCTGGTGAATCCAGAATCATCTAGAGCTGAGAAAAAAGTAGAACTGATTAGCAGTGACCTCCACAGCTCATGACATTTTGCCACAGTTTCACATGTAGAGACCATCAACGTCCTGAGAGCCACTATGTCTCATTACTCAAAGTAGACAAACGTTGACCAGAGAACGGGATTCTGGTTCTGAAATCAAGTCAGTTGGTATTCCTACATCTGTAAAGTTTGGTGGAAGAGAAATGGAGAGAATGACCCAGAGGAAAAAAGCCACCGAAGGTAAATATTCTTTGGGCCATTTTTCTGATAAGACCATTGAGAGGCTAATGTACCATAAAACCTACAACACTGAAAACCTCATCTAGAACAATAACAACACAAAATATACCATCACGGCAGTGAAGGAGTGGATAAAAAGAGTCACTTTAAGACTCAGCCTGTCTGGAGACCTCAGTCCTCCAATATATTTGTTGATGTCACCAAAGTTTTGAGTTACCAAACAGGAGCTAAAAACCTAAAAACCCTGGAGACTAATCACAAGAAACCTCTTGCCAATAAAGATTCCCCCACAAAGTTCGAAATCACACAACGGCATTAAAGACATGTTTCAAACGACGACATTGAAATCCCTTGTTTGTTAATAGTACAGATGTTCTGTCTCTCCAGATTGAGACGAATTTAGCCTTTAAAATGAGCGACTGTTGACATCTTTGCAAATGAGCAGGTTCTCCAGGGGCATCAAATAACGATTCCTCCCACTCTTCAGTTTAACTTTTCCTATTGTCAGCTGAAATTTTATGGCCCCATTTGCAGAAGTGTATACATAACCCGCTTTATTGCCAAAACCATTTTATAATTTGATGATTCTCTCCTCCTACTGTGAAATACCTGCTGGAGCTGATGCTGTGGGCTCACTGGTGAAACACTTTACGCCTTTCATTTGAACGTATTTGTGTGAATTGCATCAGAAACCCACTAAAACCGTCTCTTTTGTAGTGACATAATATGACAAAACGTGTTCAAAAGTTTGAGGAATTGCTATTTGATGGCAACACATAAAGTTGCAGTAAAAACAACAGTGTTTTGGGGCTCGACTGCTCCCTTCCCTGCTGTTTGCTTTGACCCAAATGTCTTTTTTCCCCCTCATAATAATTGTCAGTATTATCATTAAAGTAGGATTAAGTGTTCTCATAACGGGGACTCCTTTCCTCTGTTCAAATTCTACCTTTTGGTTTAGGTGGCAGGTTTTTATTAAAATGAGATTAAAGGTACTTTATGCCAACAAAGATTATACTCTAACAAAGGAGCTCAGAGAATTTCGACAATCCAATCCTGCTGGTTCTTTCTTTTAGAAGTTGCTCCAGATACATTCTGTGTCTGGTCTCTCAGATCAATTGTACCCTCTTTTAAAAAATAAAAATAAATCAAAAGATTGAATCTCACACCTATATAACTTTCTATATCGTGACTAAGTGGTATTGATAACCATAGATTCTAAAGACTCAGGTGTTTAATTTTCTATAATCAACATTTGTTTAATACATTTTATACAAATGTTATAGGAATCGTTCAAAATATGGGTTTATTTAAATACAACAAGGAATTTTTAAGCAGGAATTTGTTGCATGGGGTTTTTATAACATGTCTGATCAAATGAAGAGTGACATTTCAAGGTCATTTAAAAAAAACTGAGCATTTTAGGTGCCAGCATGACTGACTTTACATTTTAAAACTCCAACATTAAAAAAAATTTTAACTGTAAAAAAAAGAAAAATGTTGTCAACTTTATATTAGTTTATTGTGCATTTCTGAAAATAAAAATCTAGTCCTTTTTGTTTAACCAACATGTTATTTAAAGAAATCCATCATATTCTGTGACGTTTGATTGAAATAAGAACCAAAATAGTTTCTGTAAATAACATCACATGGTTTGTCTCAGTGTTGGTCGACAGTCTAGATATTTGGTATCCAAAACAAAAAAGTTAAAATAGGCATAGAGTTATTCTCACTGCTAAATTTAGGCCAAAAATATATATATATATACGCACACCCACACACACCCACTGGGATGCCTTTTAAATTAGTTTTTACTTTGAAGGATAACAGAAATGGTAAATTTATCATTTCATTAGTCTGCTGCAGAAAGTTCTCTCACTTTTCTCCCAGCAAAACAAAAAATAAAAAATAATTAAAAAACATTAAAAAAATAATAAAATGACATTACAATAAAAAAATCTGCCCTCAGTCTCTGTAACCAGTGACTTTTAAACTCTGACATCAAACTAAGTGAAATTCTCTTCCTGTTGAGCAGATTCTGTTTTGCGCCTGGTATCCGGGGGAAGATTTTCTAAATTAACAAGTCTTAGCTGAGATAATTACAGCGCTGCACTTGGTCTTCCTAAATCCCTGGAAATCTTTGGCATTACTGTAGATATCAGAGGATTAGACCACAATAAACGGCTTTGAATCATTGGCTGCGTTAGATATTTAAGCCTGCTAGTTGTGGAATTAATGCTAGTGGTAAAAGCAAGACTAAGCATCTTTGATCAAATGACGGCACTTGTACAATATTTATTTTAATTTCATACTCATACTGCTAATTATTCATTAAAACACTTCAGAACCGCATTTGCTGAAAATATTTGGCATTGGGAATTTTATTTTTTTTGGTTTAGTAGTTTCAAATATTTCTCTGGATTGATTTTGTGATCAGGGTGGTATGCTTCAAGCTGTTTCATTTTAAATTATGCACAGAAATAAGCAGCTAAATCAACAGCAGTCTCATGCAATTTAATATCTTTGCTCTCTTAAGTTAACATAAATACATAATTTTACACATAATTTATAGTGTGCTTTTCTTTTTCAGTCAAACAGTTACATATTTGCTAAATGTTTAAAATGTTAGCTTTAAATGGAGTGCGGAAACGTAACTCTGAGTTTGCAGAAATAATGAAACACTTTCACTTAAAAAACGCATTTTGTGTTTACTTGTGTTGTCTTTGGCTAATTTTTAAATCAGTTTTATATTAGTAAATATGTTAAGTGTGAAAAAACTGCCAAAAAAAAAATAAATTAAATTTTAAAAGGAAACCAGAAAGGGGGCAAACACTTCACCCCACATCTTGTATCCTGCTGCTATTAGCTCTGCCAACACTAAGAAAGATAAGCAATCTGTTATATTATTATAGGTATTGTGCACTTCTGCAAAAAGCAAGAAATACTGAAGGATAATTTATATTTTAATCTGTCGTTTGGAAATTGAAGCTGATTTGGGATCGACATGCCACCCAAGTTGAGCATGTTGTATTTGGAAACATCAGAAAACAGGATTTGCCACTTGTTACTGTGCTAACTACTGTTAGCGATAGCACTGCTGTGTTCAAACACGTGGAACTATCACAAATCATATGCAACATATAAGAAGTGCTAATAATCAGATGGCAAATTTCCCGTTTTACCGGTACGGTAGCCATATTGGATGCTAAATTTGAGGCTGCTTGGAAACCTCCAATGTTCTCAGTTGGATTTCAAACTCCAGTGAGTCGTTTTTGTATTTCAAACTGGGAAGTCATGAAATTCTGACCTCCCAATTCTTCAAAGCAGGCATCCACAAACTTCTTGCTTTCAAATCCTCCAAAAAAATGTGCATAATAATATATTTTACCTGCGTCTAATATTTCAGCTATTGCGAACATCTTCCTTGCTGGTACGAATGGATTCCAGGTCATGTCCAGGGTACGTCTTCAGCTCCAGGCCTGAAGAAATACCCACTTTCTCACAAGAAGTTGTTTGTAATGTTAAGTATGTAAAATCCCAGGATCTCACGTCAAAGAACAGAACATAAAATCAATCGTCAGTAAAGTAAATATTTGATCAAAAACAACGTTTTCAATGTGTCAACTTGGAAAAAGTCTCGACTTCGCAACATCAGAATCACGGTTAAAAGGTCATTCTGTTAAATACAAGAACAGTGGCTTTCGAATCGTAGTCAATATCATTGATGACGATTTAGCACGGTGCTCTCTCACGACGCAAAACGAGCCGAACGCCTGTGAAACGTTTCACATGCCTGTGCATCAGCCGCAGTTCTGCTGCTGGTAGAGATTAACATAACTTCAAACCGATGACGGGCAATTTGCTCCGACAGCAGAGTTGGGCCTAAATGTAACCTCAAAAACAAGCACGAAAAGAAAAAAACGCACACTGTACTTTTAGTCGAGAGGCTCGAGGAAAAACATGAAAAACACATTAGTCCTCTTCAATTAGCCAGACGTGACTGTATTCAAGCGTGAGGCTTTTATACTTGAGCAGCGAATCAATTCGGTCTATAAAGCTCTCGTTCCATTTCATTTACAACACATTTACATCATTACCGCAACATAAAAGTACACATTTGAATTAGCGACTCTTTGTCACAGCTAACTAAGTTCTGTTTTTTTGTTGTTGTTTTTTTTTAAAAACAATACATGCACTGTTGGCTTTTGACTTTAACAGCTGCTTGTTAATGTGGAGTGGGGGCTGTGGCTGGTGTCTGTGCATCACTGCTGACGGCCTTTTACTGCATGCTAGGGAAGGACGGTAAAAACAAACAAGATATCGTATCAGAAATAAAAACTCTTTTAGTTTCTACTGAAGCTGAACAGCAGCATAGGTGAAGGTCAATGTATTTTGGGGCATTTAATGATTCGTTTGCTCCCTCTTCCTGGGTGAAAGACAACAAACATCCGTCCATTATCTTTCACTTATCTCCAACCAGAAACGCTCAGGGCGACCCTGAGGCGTTCCCAGACTCCGGCGTTCCCAGACTCCGGCGTTCCCAGACTCCGGCGTTCCCAGACTCCGGCGTTCCCAGACTCCGGCGTTCCCAGACTCCGGCGTTCTGGTCCTTCCAGCTCAATATGACCAGAAAACCAGCAAACGGAGGAGCCCAGGAGGCGACCTGGTCAAATACCCAAACCACACCGACTGACCCGGCGGCTCGTCCCGTGTCTGAGGCCGAGTCCAGCGGCGCTACACGGGACGTTAATTTCAGCCGCTTCTGATCCGGGATCTGGTTCTTTCCGCTATTAAAAACAGGTCAAGTTTAACACGACGAACACAATTGCTCTTGAAACTCCTCCGCTTGAGGCCAAAACAGACCTCGACCCGGAGCGGCAACAAACAAGCTCGTGAAATTTTTATATCTTCTTACCCACAAAGTGTCAAAAACAATATATACAAATGTAAGATATTTGCATAAACCACCATTTATACTTAGAAAAATGTTATTTTAGAGAGTTGCAGCTGGAGCACATGCTTTTCAGTGACCTTCAACTGATTCCTGGTATATTTGTAGTCATTAAAGACTTGGGAACATTCAAACCGCCTGGGATTAACAACATTCAACCTTTTGGAGTCATTCAAAAGAATAGACTGTTTCACACCCAAGTCTTTACAACGTTTAACCCTAGATGAATTAAAAAGTTCAGTTGTTTTGGGAGAATTGCTAACTTTGCTGTTGCCATTCTTTTGAAATGTCATTATCAGCTTTATCGCCACCTACTGACCCGACATGGGATTGTAGCATATTTTCGGAGAGGAATCTCAGAGTTAGTTTAAATTTTTCATAATAATATCACAATATCTTTTTAAAAACTCAACCCCCAGTAGGTCTAAACCAGAAGTTGTTGCAAAGAGGCAAATCAAAAACAAACAATTACTGGAAAGCATTCAAAAATGATCTAAGACTGATCTACGGTGACTTAAGGTGGGAAAGTCACAGTTTGAAAATTATGCAAAATCAGAACTAGTAGAAAAAAACTAGTGGAGTCAAGTTGTGGAATCATTTGAATATTTAGAAAATATCCCAATATAAAACTGTTCAAATGATCATATAGAAATATGATCATTGCTGCATTGTTTTAGTCAATTCATGTAAATGTTTTTGCTAGTTTTGCTTTTTCGTGAAACTTTAAGAAATAATGATTGTTCATCCACTGCAGTTACAATTACATACATATTGATTGGTTACCTATTTAATATGGGTTTAGTTGTTTTCTGAATGGATTATACATGTAATAAATGTGGCTAAGACATTATACCTCATGATGTATTTTTTTGTGCATATTCAAAAAAAACAAACAAGCAAATCTGACTCATCGTCTCTTGCTGAACTACAAGGGTACAATACAGCTGTGCTTCTCGACTTTTTGCCATTTTACGCCGAAGTTAAAAATGAAACAAATATTTGTGAGGTTTTATCCAGAAAACGCAGATCATAACTCAAACTCAGCCTGACCTGCGGTGGACCTGGAACGGTGGTTTCAGCTCATTCTGGGAGCTTCACACTGAACCAGTTCACGGTCAAGGTTTCCCAACGTTGGCTGGGACTTTGATAGATAAGCAGCAGACTTTGTGAGGGCAGAGAACGGCAAATACGAGCTCTTTGGGGATGAATTATGAATAGTGGAGGGTCCACCGTTGTGTTGCTCTTTTGGTCCTTTTTTTGTTCCAGACGCAGTAAGTGGAAGGAGATGATAAACATTCTCGGACATTTTTTGGTGAATAACTGGGTTAGTTCAGGGTTCCTCTGGAGGCCGTCGACCCGAAGGGGAAACTGCTGTTTTTAACTAAGAGGAAGAAGAGAAAAAAAACAACAACTTTGACCTCAAGCTTGTTGAAAATCCTTTACAAGAGTCAAAGTTAAATGAACTGGAACAATGAAAAGCTAAAGAGATGCAGTTTGGAGAAAATGCTAAAGTTTACAAAGGCTGTTTTGAATTTCTAAACTATTCATTCTCCCTATTCATTTTTTTCTTTGTATTTTCTCAGACCAAACCAAAAATAGTACAGAGCTGTGACCAGACTAAAAACTAAAAATTGTGGGTTTTTTTTGTTTTTTTTTACTGTTGCAGGCCTTTTATGATAGATTTTGACCAGAGCTGCACACCTAGATACAGAATCTTGTGCCCTTTGCAAGATGGATAAGGTTTTGTCTGATTGGGTGAAAAGGATCGTTTAGCCATTTTAAATCAGCGCCAGAGATTTTTCAAGTGATTTAGTTCTAAACTTTGACTGGGCCATCCTGACAAACTGATGTACTTTGATTCAAATATCCCTTAGTGGCTCTGGTTGAAGGTTTAAGTTCATTGTGAATAGTTTCCCCCACAGTATGATACTGTCACCACCATGTTTTACATTTGGAATGGCCATAGGAACTCTGTTTCTGTGTTTACTTTTTTATTTGATTCCACATGTTCCACACGTTTATCTTTTCTTAGGTAATCATCTATTCTATCTGAAGAAAATGGAGACAGAATACTAATAGAAACTGCATTTATCAAAATTTATATGAGAAAACCTTCAAAAACAATGCATTATTTCCCTTTTACTTCACATTTATGTACTACTATGTACATTCCTGTCCCACAAAGTCCAAATCAAACACACTGCCGTATACAAATACCCGGCTGTTTGATGAAACCGTCCTGTAACGGGTCTGACAGGAAAGCCGGCCAACTGTTAAAACAACCGGAATCGAACTCAAACATAAGCGACGACCCGCCAAACAGATTCTGTAGCATGTTGGCGTCCAACAGCTGCTGGACTCATTTCTGTTCTGCTCGTTGCTCTGCACACAACCCTGAAATCCATGCGGCAGCGTTTAAATCAGCAGCACACGCCTGGCTGCACACTGCTTTGTAGCCCCCAACCCAAACCTGTTCGGATCCACGTGAACATTGCGCTCTCTCTAACCCCTTAGAAACGCCGGATGACCTACATGGTGATGGGAAGAAAGGCACTACAACGTTCTCTGTTTTTTGAGCCAGAATTAGTGTCGGAAACATCCAATCCTAATGACTAATTGTTATTATTAGACTAAAAGAGAATTGTGAAGCCTTTCCAAGATGAAACGCACAAAGAGACGCAGATTATCTTTAGAAACAGACCTACACATGCTTCTACTTTGCACACCTTAAGCTCCGACGCACTCTGGCGTCTTTCCAGTGTGACGTTTTTGGCGATGCGACACAGCAGTCTGTAAACTGTCATTTGCCCCAGCAGAAACGACGGGCCGCGATGAAACCGGTGACGATCCAAGACTCCCTGAAGTACACAGCCGCCGTCACATAACCGCAGTGCGACTCCCACAAACAAGCAAGCCGCATTTACACACAGAGAGCATAAAGCGCCGGGACCCTAAGAGGCTTAACGCCGCAGTAAAATAAAGAAAAATCAATTGTGCCACAATGGTTTAACCTCGTGCTAATTCAAAAGAGGCCAACGAGAGTATTTTCCTTTAATGTGCGAATGTATCTACTGCCCATTTGGCAGGACTGAGCGGGTCGGTCGGCCAAATGAAAAGCGGAGGAACGACATTAGGACACAGATGAGTAGATTGGGTACCATGAGAGGGTCACTGCTAACTGTTCTGTCTTTATCTCTGCAGAGTCACTGAACCTTCAGCCGGAGGCGGGTCGGCTGCCATTTATGCCAACTCAGCAGCTTTGGTCGGCTGACTGTAAAGGGGGAAGAACACATCCTCACGCAGGAGAACGGACAGACGCTCAATATACTAACGAGCAACAGCACTGTTTTCAGAGAACGGAGGGACTATACGGGTTTTGCCACATTTTGATAATCAAGCAACTTATAATGAACAAAGCTAGACTTGTAAAATCAGAAAATCACTTCAATAGAAACAATCTGATTTCATGAAGTAGGTTAAAAGGTCCCTAAAAGCAACACACCACACACTTCAAGAACAGAAGAACAGCGTTGTTACGACGCCGTCTCTGAAGCCTTGAGGACACCAACAAAACTTAAAGGGGCAGTATTATGTAAAATCAACTTTTTTGAGCTTTACATCATATTATATTATTCTCTCATCAAAAGCATACCTAGAGTGTTGCCTTGATTCATCACCACTCAGGTCCTTCAGACTAGCCAGCAGCAATTAGCAAAGACCTGATGGAACTGTTCATCTGCTGAGCTCGTTATAGCAGCTACTTCTCAGTGAAAAGCGATAAAAACGATGTTAAAGGGTTAATAGAGAAGCCATGTTGCAATAACTTCCTGAAGGCGGCGTTTCAGAAAGAGCAGGAGTTTCTTAAAGAGACAGAGGCCCAATTTCAAGGCTTTTAATTACAAAGTAAATTTTTTTTTAAGTTATATTTGAAATGTATATAACAACAGAAGGTAACAGTTACTTGATTGAGCCACAAAATGATACTGTGTGTCTGGAAAACACACAGGGCTGCCTCTTTAAAAGTGAGCCGTTATCAGAAACAGTAGAACGTATGCAACAGTGGCGAACGTTTCCCAGAACTAACCGACGTGTCAAAACGTAAGCCCATGTTACAAAACAACATTTGAAGACCTACAGGCTTCACTCGCCTCGGTTAAGGTCAAAGTTCATGATTCAACAATAAGAAAAAAGAAAGGACTGGGCAAGAATAGTATGAGTGGGAGAGTTCCAGTTGGAATACGTACTTATTACTTAAAAAAACCTATAAAGACGCAGTAACATTTTGATGATCCAGACTGATGGGACAGAAAATGGAACTTTGTGGGAGTAACAGGCACAAAACTCACTCAGTATTTTTTTTTTCGTCATACTTTAATGTTGAAGATCATCAAACAACTTTTGCTCAACAGACTGCTCTGTCCTTCAGGACCTTGACGACTTCTAATTGATGGAATCCGTAACTCTGTCCTCCAGCAGAAAAAACCCTTAAGGAGAATTCCTGGGCATCGCTTTGCGACATTAATCTCTCTGAAAGTCTAGTAAAATCTAGTCTAGTCAAAGCCTGGACTTAAATCTAACAGGGATGCAGTGGCAGGGCACTAAGTGGACCATTTGTGACAAAAAAACCTCATCCGTTGTGTCTGCAACAAAACAACTCTGCCAATAAGAAGTGAGTCAGAATGTCAACAGCAAATGCTCGATGGTGGTAGTTCCAGCCAGGGACGTCCAACGGAGTTAATTACTTTTCCCACACCGAGCCAGCTTGGTTTACATAACTTGTTTTCCCTTGAATTGTTGCCGTTTTAATCACAATTAATTACAAGCTACAACTAACAGGATTTCCTTTCTGCTTTTCTGCACCTATGCGTCGCAAGAGTCCATAATTCCTCTTATTGCTTCACACTTCCTAGGGGCTGATGCAGCTCTACCCACGAAGGGTCGCAACTGATCAGCAAATATTCTGACACAGCCAATCTGCTCCGTCAGTCTCAGAATTACAAAAGTGCCCCCTTGTGTACAAAGAACCATTATATATATATATATATATATATATATATATATATATATATATATATATATATATAAACAGTGCCTTGCAACACCGAGGCTCTTTAATGAAAAGCACAAGTGATGCAACACTGTACAATGTCGGTTTCCCCCGACTGTGGCAGATGGTGTTCGGTTTAATCACATTTAATGCGCAAAGCCTGTCAATGTCCGTCACTGTCAGTCTGCTGAGTGAGATACATCGGCAGCCGGTTAAAAGCACATCAGAGCGGGGGACTTACTGCGAGACGCCATGGCAACAGAGTTTAAGCACTGCGCTGAATGGCCTGAGACCCATTTCTTAAGAGCTTCCGAGGGTATCAAGGTGTGACGCATCAAGCTTTACAAGTTGAGCACTTGCTGAGTTTTTAGGGAAAACATGCATTATTGGCATGCGGGCTGCTCAGAAAACAGCTATATCAGCAATGTGCCAGACTCGTAATCCGTGCCGGCGCATCCCCGCGTTCGTTAAAGAGGATAAAACTGTCAAGTTTGAGGTGCTGGTATCAAAAGGTCTGAGTCATCTTTAACTGGGCCCCGAACAAAAGTAAAGTGCTCTGGGGAGGCCCAACACAGAGGCTCCTCACAGATCTCATTTCAGCATGACCCAGAGATGTTGCCCTGATTTCGATTTTTAAGGTTTGGTTATGTTTAGACAAAGCAAAGGTGTTTGGCCTAAGCTGGACATTTAGCTATTGTTAAAGGCATGTATTCATTTTTTATTCCCTCTCTGTCTGTTTCAACTTCTTGTTTTCAATCGGTTACCAGTTATTTCTATTTGCTGAACGCTGGAAGATTTTCAGAAGTTTGCATTTCTTTAGTTGGTAGAATTATCTTTTCAATATGTACGACTTGGGTCAAGTGTTTTGGGTTTCCTTCCACAAACTTTTCCACAACAGTTCACTGGAGTTTGACCCATTCCTCCACACAAATTCTCCAAAGGATTGAGATCAGAATTGTGTTATGGTCACTCCAGAACGTTGACTTTGTTCTCTTTAAGCCACTTTGTAACCACTTAGGGTCACTGTTCGATTGGAAAACCCATGTGAGCTTTAACTTCCTGGCAAATGTCTCTAGATGTTGCGTCAACATTTGGACTTAATACACTTTCCTCACGATGACATCTACTTTAGGAAGAGTACCAGTTCCTCCTGTGGTAAAAGAGCCACACAACATGTTTGCCCAGAAGCATCCCGCTTTTTCCTCCAGATGTATCAATGGCCATTAATGCCAAACAGATCCACTTTAGCTTCATTAGACCACAGGACATGTCTCTAAAAATGGAAGTCTTTGTCTCTGCGTGTATTTGCAAACCACAATTTGATTTTTTTATGTTTCTTTTGGAATAATGGCTTCCTCTTCTCAGCCCAACATATTTCACTGCAGATAATGACAACGTCTTACCAGCTTCATAAGGTTTTTGGCTTTTATTCTGGTCTCAACAAAAGACCAGAACGAAACACATTTTTAAATGTGCCTTGGCACATTTTGGACCAAAACACATTCATGTCTGGGACGCAGAACCTGTGTCCTTCCTGCGCGGTATGATGGTTGGACATTTCCATCACGTAAATGCTTGAACCGATGAACGCGGCACCTTCATCCGTTCATTTACTGACCAAAAACGAGGAACGTTTGAGGGAAAAAAAGTGTTTTGTGCGCGTAAAACTTTTAGGCTTCAACTGTAGATGTGTACCATTTAAATACTGTTCAGATATTGTTTTCAACTGAACTGGAAAAGTGTACTTTCCATGTTCACAGCAAGTAAATGAATCAGCAGCCTGTGACTTTTCATGCAGAGCTAATGCCTGTCTGAACACAAGACGAATTCAGAGCGACACGCATCTACAGGCCTGTCGATTCGGTCGCCGTGATGCTGTCAGCGGTGATGAGGAGACACGTAGTGGATTTGATAGCAGCTCAACCCCAATCAGGGTTATGTGATGAGTAAGCAGTCAGAGAAAAAGAAAGTCTCAAAAGTTTTTTAATCACGCTCTGATTGCGTGAAGCGGGGTATAAATATTCCCTTTGCTGAAAGCGAGAGGCTCCTACCCGGTTAGAGGTTAAATAGGTAGCGTGTCAAAGTTGAAGCGTTAAAAGTCTGCGCCGGTTTTGATTCCGATGGAATGACAAAGGTTTAAAAATATCCTTAGAAATTTCAAAAGACAGATGAGATCTTTGTCAGGAAGAGTTCAATTAAAGTGCAATCTTTAAAAAGACATCAAATGTAATCAGGGAAATAACATTGTTAGGAGAAATCTGTTGTTTTTTAAATTTTTTATTATTACCCAAAAACTCCAAGTCAGTTTTGGTTTCCATATTTGCACTGAATGTTAAACGGTTGTTTCGTGCGACGTTTACATCACATAAACCTCACAGGGAGCTTTCAGCAGCTGCTCTACAGAAACCACAATGCCTCCACAGTGACCATGACAATCTTTTCAGGCGCCATTAGCCGCGCCTGCAGTGTTCCATCACAGCGAGCGTGCAGGTGTTTGATTAACCTTCTTAGCTGCATGAGAAATCAAGATTAAAAAATAAAAAGCAGGAGGAAGGGGGGAGGTTATGCCTGTCAGCATACATGTAGATTCAGACAGGAGTGTGAAATTAATGACTCAAAGTGGGAGTAATTCAAAAGCAAATGGGGAAAAAGCTCAGTTTGAGATCAGGTGATGGAGAACCTTTTCATTAAAACCATATGCCAATGTAGCCATTGTTGATAATCTTTCCGTATGCTAAAGCCTTATTATATTGAGATTGTTGGATAAGCAGCCTTTCAATTTGCAACATAAAAATATGTTGCAGCAGCTTTTCAGCCTGTTTATAGGAGGTTACTTCTGTAAATAAGCGAGTCATCAGCAAATCGGAGTATTTTGTCATGATCTTTTGGACTTTGGTTCGATTTTTTGGCATTGAGGGCACTGGGAATAAATAGTTGGCTACCGACATGGCATCTGTTTCTACACCGGTGCACTGCTGGGTATTTCAACAAGCAGTTTAGGAAAAACCTGATAGACAGAAGACAAAGATTTCAAATGTTTGAGGCGAAGCCGAAGGGAATGATTTCAGTGACAAGCTTTGGACCCTGTCTCTTTCTTCATGTTGAGTCATGAAGACTGACCTCAACTTAGGCAAATGACTCACAAAGTCTTAGTAAAAAGAAAAAAAGTTACATACTGGTAAGTAATGGGGATTATTCGTTTTCCTCACGTGTTTTTACATTTCTACACGTCTTTTCGAGGTCTTTTCAGCCTACTTCATGTTGTATGATGAAACATCTAACAGTCCAAATTTGGCTAAACTGTGGGTTTTTATTGGAAGTTGGAAAATGAAAAAAACCCAGATTGAATTAGAGTCAGATGAGATAATAGAGCAAAACCCTGTAAAAGATGTACAGACACCCAGAATATTCAAACTGAAAAAGCCTTAACCCATAATGGAAAATAAGATTAGAGGTTGATTATATTTTAAAATACATTATATATAACCAGTTTTTACATTTCTAATGAGTTTTTAATAATTAAAAGTCTTTTGATATAAGCAACCTTACTATCTCAATATCAGCCAATCAGACGGCTGTTTTATCAGTGGAGTAACTGAACCATTATCACCTAATAATAATTTTTGAGAAATTGCAACCTCAGAAAAAAAATCCCCTTTTTATACACAGTAATTATAGTCATATAATAACATAGGCTGACCTCCCTTTTTAATTGTTAATTAGTATGTGCAGCATTAGTATTTCACCATTATTATAACACCATAGCTCTGGCTGCATGCAGCCTCTAATTTTGAATAACCACAAAAAAATCAGACAAGAAAAAAAAAGAGAGAGAAATCCATCAATAAATATAATTTTACATTTTTGTTAGTATTAAAAAAAACACCTCCTGCTTTTTCTGCACCAGATCTTATTAAAAAGAATAAAGATTTTATATGAAGATAAAACTTTTTTAACAAAGTAAACAGCAATAAATTGTTGCCAAGGCTTAAATCAAACTGCTTCATGTTATTTTGACGTCACACTACATCTGAGCAAAGAGTTATTTTGTTTTCATTTTACTCTGGAATCACCTGAAAATTGTACAATTATGAAGCTCCCCAAGATAAAGTCGGATATCAAAAAGCATGCACGCAACTAACTGAAGGGAAATGTATTTTCATCCTTGATAAAAGATGGAAGAATTTATATATATATATAAAATTCAACAAAGTGTTCCACATCAGCAGTCGGAAATGACTTCTCACCAGATTCCCAACATGTGCATAGCACTTTGTTGATTTTTTAGTTTGTAGGATCTTGTGTTTAGCAATATATAGTTCACAGCAAAACAAATTTATGGCTTTTGAAATGTTTGCATTTTGTTGCGTTGCAATCGCAGATGTCGATGGATTTAAATATTTAGAAAGGGGAAGGAGACATGCTTTCCAAAAAAATACAAAAATAAATAAAATAAAGTCTGAAAATTATGACGTCCTGTTTTAAAATTTGTGTGCAAATTTAGAGAGCAATGTGTTTCTCCGTGGCTGACGTGAAGCTGGAACATGATGGCTTACAAACGTCTAAATCAGGGACTTAAATGCAGTACAAAAACTGTTTAAACAGTGATCTAATGAAAACAAACACCTCAAATATGTATAGGGAAAAAACAAACAAACAAAAAAAACCAACCTAAAAGCCTCTTCAGCCATCGCCGAATCCATCCGTGCTCGTGTGCGCGTGCGTTTTGGGAACTCACACGAACAAGCAGATACCTTCCTGCGACCATTGTTGGTTTTAATGTGTTTTTAATTTCCCATGAAGTGACTGGAGTCCTCGGTGACCGCCGCTCCATAATTGGTTGCTGGTGTGAACATCAGTCAGCTTAACGAGAGCTGGGGGCTGGGAGGGGGAGAGCCTTGGCTGCAACCTGCCACACACACACACACACACTTTCTCACAGACAGGTATGCAGTCACTGTCTTTGAAAACAAAAAACAAAAAAAACACGCATGACGACATGCAAAGTCGCATTAGTACACCCTCTGCTGCACGTCTTCCACAATAAATAAGCAACTTGTTTACCTGTCAACCGCCTTACCTGCTCATGTCTGCGCAAAGACAAGCAAGCGGTTGTGGAGAAGTCATGCACAAAAATAATTCAATGTTCTGCAATCGTCATCATCATCATCATCACAGAACCTACAGGAAAAGTTTTAACACCACATGAGGAAATAGTCATTTTCGTTTCGGGTCACGTTGACATCATGAGTTTCGCCAAAGAGCCGGTTAAGGCAAGATGTATTGATAAAACCCCTTTAAAAACTGCTAAAATATTAATAAGAAGCTACCAATGCATTTGATGAGCATTTCTTCATGTTAAATATGATCCAACATCTTTTCACATCGATGCACTTTGCCACTACACAGCCAAAAACTGCTTTGATTTGATCGATAAAATAATATTTAAGCAAGAGGGCCACATAAAAAAAGGTTATGCCGGGCTGGATTTGGCCCCAGGGAGTCGAGTTTGACAAGTTTTATATAATTTAAGATTCAAAATAAGTGGAGAACGGATGCTTACCATGAAAAGTTAAGAAATGAAAGAAGGATTATAAAATGATGTTTAAAATCCTGATATAAAATGGTTTAGAGGCCACAGAAGATGGAAAATTGTCTCTTTTTCAACTTCGAAAACAGTTGCAAACTAAAGGAGAAAAGAAAAACTTAGGCTGCACATCTAAGAAATAAATACAGTCTTAAGAAGAATCAATATGAAAAACCCATTATGTGTTTTCCTATCATTGAAAAGATTCCTCTTTTCAATGATGCAATAAGAAGAAAGTCTGGAAACTCATTGGCTCGCACTTTTCCAGACGAACCCGAATAAAATAATCCCAATATAATACATTAAAGTTTGTGGTTGCAATGTGAGAAGAGCGCACTTGCTAATCGCTTTAAATCAGGACAGCTGTGTGTGTTTGCTGGAGGCGAAGCGCCCTGAAGCATCGTCCGATGGACCTGCAGCAGGACGACACATATTCAGACAAATCATGCATTTCAACACAGAAAACAAAAAACAAAAAAAAAACCTTTTTTTTTTTTGGTATTCCATATATAGGATTTATTTACACTTTCTATTTACAGATATTTGTTTCTGTACATATTTTGAAATTCAATTCAATAGACAGTACTGTCACTCACACGATCTGGCAAATATTAGCTTTCTTTCTCAGCTCTGTGGAGCAGAAGACACAGGAGAGGGGAGGTTTGCTTCTTCATTTTGGTTTTCACAAGTTTAGACTACCGGGAGAAAAAAAACAGAAAGAAAGAAAGAAAGAAAGAAAGAAAGAAAGAAAGAAAGAAAGAAAGAAAGAAAGAAAGAAAGAAAGAAAGAAAGGAAGACAGAAAAGCAGCAGAAGTGTTGCTATTTTTTCCGAAACTTGCCTGACGATGCTTCCCGGGAACGTTTGAAGTCACCGGTCGCCATGGAGATGCGGGCGACGCACAAAGGAACCGGTGGCAGGCTAATTTGAGATTAGCAGCAAGTGATTTTGCTTGAGTTTGTTCATTAAATTATCGCGCGTGTGGAGGCGTCTGGAAACGGCTGCGCATAAAAATAAAACGGAGAAGGGTTAGCTTTGATTCACCCGCGGCTCGCACAGACACGCACTGAGGACGACCAATTCCCCTCAACGCTTTTCATGTCAACACAAATCTGTGCATTAAGGCAACTTAAGATGAATAGAAGCAGAACTTTGGAGAAAAACGTCCAGTTTGCAAATCCCTGTTAGTTAACGCCGCTTCGCCTGTCGAAGCTAAAAGCAGCGGCGACTCCAACGTGTGCAACACATCGAACACGGAGCTGAGACGACCTGCAGGTTTTTACCAGCTTTAATGTATTATTTCCATCAGTAGAAATAACTCGCCTGTAGAAGTGGCGGTTTTACATAAAATGAGTCTGTAATTGTGCCACATTTATTGCTACCTCAGGTAAAAGTGTAAAAAGACCTTTTTGAGTCTGGGGAACCTATTTTTCTTTTTAAGTGTCAGGGAATTTTTCTTTTTTTTTTGAAGAATTAAATAAACAACAATGATCTGTTTTTAATTCTCAAGCAGAAAAATCCATTCTTATGTAGAAAGCTCTGATATGTCAGCGAGTTCATGACGACGGGACTCTGGAAGATAAACAGAAGCTTCAACAAATTCATTACATTTTTTATGCTCCACATTCACTAAACCACAGTTTACATTTATGATGATAGGACAAAAAAAAACTGTTGTCATGGAGACTTAACAGCATGATGTGGAAAATCAACAGCTTCAATGTTTTAGTAATTGCTCTGACTTGATGTCTAAGTATATTTGGATTAGTGTGATTTGTTTTTGCTGTTGTTTCTGGACTTATAAATATCAAAACTTTAATTTCTACTCAAATGGAATGTATTCCTGCCTTTCCTATTTTGAAGAATTGATGAAAATAAATGGCCTTCTCTGTCAAATGAGGAAAAACATGATGTTTTGCAGTATTTCTGAAATGCTTCTAAACATTAAGCAGTTATTTTAAAATGATTCTTATTAACTATGCTGATTTTGTATGCTGCATTTCAAAGGCCTGTCACGCATCTTTACCACAGGTAACAATAACATATGGAGGAAGGTTTGTCAAAGCTCTCAAACTCCACCAATAGGAGTTTATGAAAGCTTTATGAAAAGAAAAATGCTTTGACTTTTCAGCAGAGTAATAAAGCCTCCTAAAAAGATATTTTCAAAGAGTCGAGGAAAATACTCTCACTGATTTATGTACCTTGGTGTTTTTTTTTGGAGATGGCAACACTGCTGCGCCTCTTTAGCTCCTCAAATGCTGAGTGAAAGCATCAGCCCTGCTCATGCGTACAAGTTTCAGCATCGAGGCTCGACGGGCCTGCAGAGGGACAGGGGTAGGTTCAGTAAACAAATGCCACATTTGTAGTAATAGTACGTAATAAATGCCCCGGGAAAAATGAAGCGGCTCAGGTTGGTGGTTTTACGGCCAAACAATGTATAAAAAGAGAAAAACAGGAAACCGGAAACCTCTGGGGTACATTTGCGTTAATCCGGATGGCTTAGAGTCAGGCACAACTTAACGTAAACATTAGTAGCTATAAAATTAAAAAATTAACTGTCGTGGATGATTTTTTTTTTCTTTAAATGCTGATTGAAAGAAGTGGATATACACCACAAAGAGAGAAAGCAGAAGGAGAGACGGGGGAGCTGTGGACTTTTTAAATTAAGTGCAGTTTTTCTTGTCACACAGCACAGGAGATAAGGGGCTTGTGAAACTGGTTCAGATTGTGTAGAAAAAAGAAAAAAAAAAGTCCCAGCGTGTGATCAAAGACTGACAGCTCTCAGAGAAAAAGCGCTGAAACTTCCAAAGGAACACAACACCCTCCCTCTCTCTCGCCCCGTCTCCCCTTCACACACACCTACGCTCGCCGTCTCTGCCGGCGCACGGTGACAATAATGGATCCTGGCGGAGGCGCTGCAGGAGGCTGCGGATGTTAACCGCTTTTTGAGTTATGTCATCCAGTGTCTGATTATGAGACCGCCGCCGCCGCATCCCTGCGAAGAATTACGACGACGAGCCACACGACGTGCGCCGTGGCAACGGGAAATTAGCAAAAAAAGAAATATTCTCTTCTTGATTTAGGCATTCTGGACTGGAAAGAGATTGTCTCATAACTGTGTATGTCTACACGTGAAAGATAGAGCGGAAAGGTGCGTTAGCTTTGTTATCACACCAACTGACAGGAAGTTCGTCCGTTTATCCGTCCGTCGCACCAATTGCTCTTCCCAACATCCAATCAGCTCACAAACCGTTTTTTTTATTTTTTTATTTCCCTATCCAAAGAATATATCTATTAGATCATCAAGCCATATGATCTAATTTTTTTTTCTTTCCTTCCTGCCATATATATTAATTTTTTTATTTATTTCCTGCCATGTTTAGATTTGAAGTCTGACCTACGGAAGAGGATCAGTGTCACTGAACAAAAAATAATAATAATCTGATATTTCTGCTCAAAATTCTGAGTTTAAACAAAAACTCAGGATCCTGATTTTGATCTTCTGAGAAAAGTCAGAATTCTGAGGAAAGAATTGAATTATTATGTTAACATTCTCTATTATTTTGAGAAAAAAAGTGACATTTTTGGAAAAAAATGTCAGAATTCTGAGTTTAAGGAAAATAAATTCTGATTAAAAAAAAAAGTATGATTTTTAAAAAAAAATTCCCCACTGACCTCTACAGACATTTCTGCCATAAATTTATAGTAAACAACTCTATTGATATTTTTAAAACTTGGATTAGAAGAACTGAAACATCTGAACATTTCAATCTTGATAATGAATATTTTACATGATATGAACAGACAGACTGCAAATGACAGATCTGAACTCAGGATTCGACTATTTTCAATTACATTCTATCACAACAAATATTCCTGATTTGATCAAAAATATTTACACTCTGGCTCCAGTACAAAATAGGAGCAATTATCAAACATTTCATCTGCTTTAAAAAGTAAAAGACATGGCTAAAGACGGACGCCTGGGCTCCCATTTATAACTACATCACAGATTTAGAGGCGTATGGATGAATGTTTTATGCTTATTCTAGAATTAGCAGGATTTAACCCTAGTAAATTAGAAAGACATCTTAGTGGAGCTGAAAAACGGGACAAATCCAAAACATTTTGTCCCCCATCGCTCTTAAATGACAAATTTAGTGAGATCTGAGGCAGCGAGCTGATGGCGAGACGGAGCCCTTCGTGAACCGGCGATCTAAGACAAAGTCAGCCTCTCTCCTTCCTTATGGCGTTATCATTTTGAACGTGGGGTGAGATTCTCCGGATGCCGTTTACCCTCCTCTCTAATGTACGGGGAGTGTGAGCGGATGAGAGGGAGGAAGTGAGCAGCGGAGGATGAAAGGGAGAGCAATTTGCTGAGTGCTGGATTCTCGGAACCCGATCTGTGCCGTCGGATCCTGGAAAACCAACTGAATCAGTTTCCCCCTCATGTCGCAGAAAAACTGCAGACTCCTTCAAGATTTGTAAATCCTCTACTAATAAAAAGAAGAAAAAAAAAATTTAAAAGTGCCCTTCTGCTGTCTTTCTTCATATTTGCAAACTAAATAAAGGGTTTTATTTTGCCAAGGGGAGCAAAACAAACTAAGTATTGCTATGGTAGTGTAAAATGGTGCAGATTTGAACCCCAGGCGGTTTGGGGGAACTGTTCATGATCCTGCATCAAGCTGTGTGTGGTCGTTCTTCAACAACGACAAAAAGAAGAAAAGAAAAAAACAAACTTGCAATCATCAGTATTAATGATCTGTTTCTGCATCAGACTGAGAACGAACGCACGTTTCAGTGCCGGTCATAGAGATAATTTAAAAAGAAAAGGCTTCTGATAATCATGTCAAAATGCTACACCAAGCAATCCTCAAGTCACTGTTTGATTCGAATCTCTTAGTAGCGGAAAGGCCCACTGGAAATATGGGCAAAAAAAAATTTAAAAAAATAAAAAATAGGGGGGAGTGGTTAGGAAAATGGGAGGAGCCTGTGAGTCCAGCAGGCGACGAAGGATGAGGAAGAGGACGAGGAGGTAGAGACGCTCTCATCATCTCTTGTAGTGGTTGGGCGCGTCGGCGAAGGCGAACTTCAACCTGTAGGCTTCGGCCAGCAGCACGCTCACTTCCTCGTTGCCCCAATGCATCGTGGGGAGGTTCTGCAGCAGGATCATCAGGCCCTGGCGAGGCGGACGCAGCAGAAACAGAAAAGATTATTTGTTTATTTATTTAAATGGTAAAGAAAATACTGAAACAAAGACGGCTGGCTGGCAGAGACAAATTCAATTTGTCTTTGTCCCCATGTACTCAAGCTTTAGAGATGCTACTTCACTTTTCTCTTCCTTACATAAAATACATTTATGATTAAAGTATCAACAAAAAGAGGTTGACTTTAAAGTTGTGTACACTTTGTTTTGTTTTTTAAAACTGCAGTATTTTTATTTAAGGTTACCATCATAATCATGTCCAACCCAAGCCTAGTTGACATCCCAACAACTCTAGATCAGCTACTTTCATTCTTCCAGTCGTTCGCTAATAACAAGTGACGACAGACGACACGTGATTTTTAAACTCTTGACAGTACTGGTATTTGTCTTGGACAAACAGCTGGAAAAAGCTGACCTAGTTATTCCTCCTGCTCAGTCAAACAAGCAAAAAAGATGCTCTGATGACTCTTTCCATCCCCCCCCCCAAAAAAAAGAAAAAAGAGAGAGAGAGAGAGAGAGAGAGAGAGAGAGAGAGAGAGAGAGAGAAAAGAACAAAAGAAGGAAAGTCTGTGCAGCTGCATCACTTTTCCTGACCTGGTTCGTGGTAGAGTTGTTGAATAGAGCTGATTAGGGCCTATTTTGAGCAGTTTGAGCAAAAAGTCAGATACTGTGATGTTTTATTCATTCTAAGGCTTGTTTACCGTGGAGGTCTACTCTGACCTCTGGACTGGATTCGGTCAAATTAAATTACATTTCAGTTTCGTGGTGAACTGAGAAAAAAAAAAAAAATCATTTCAACTGTTACTAGGATGAACAACAACAAAAACCAACAAGATTCAAGTTGAGTGCATTTTCGGTGGATTCAACATTTGATTACCTGCCACATTACAACCTTTTGAGGAAGACGGTTGCTGATTTTGACAAACCTTCCCTAACAAGAAAGCCTTACAGTATGATCAGAATAGATCAGATTGGATGTATGAAAGTAATTTTAACTCTAAATCTGTCAGGGTAAAATATTCAGAGCTTAGCTATGGTTAAATTGTTTTTACCCCCTATTTGTGATTTAAAATATGGTAAAACATGCCATAAAACACCTTCTAAAACTAGTTTTTAATTAAATTCCTCCTTTGCTGTTCTGCTTATGTCTTCTTCTAAGGTTTTTGTGTTGCTTCCTTCAGTAGCTCTTGGCGCAGCGCCACCACAGGTGAGAGAGGGAACAGGTTTTTTGAAGGAGTTTAGGGAGTAGTGAAATGCTCCGGCTGAAAATGGAACAAATGTTTTGGTTCCCAGTCGAACAGAGTCTGCCGGACTGGCAGGTGAGAAAACAACCTGAACATTTTCAACAGCATTACTGTCCATGGATAAGGTCGTTGTTCTTGTAACCAAAGGGAAAGTGAAACACAGACAGTGTTAGTAACAGATGTGGTAAGGGCAGGGCTGAATTATTTTACCCGCCATTTAGCTTGAGCAAGACTCATTAAAAAGACTTTGACGCTCAGAAAATCTTGGTGTTTTGGACTGGTAACGATTAAAAACCTTGGTAGCCTCGATATCTGTAACCTGTAAGGAGAGTGGAGCTCTTCCATGACGCATTTACGCCTTTCAATACAATCGAACGCTACTCTTTTAAAGAGAAGACTCGATCAGATGCAACTCTGTGTAAGACTGTCACATAGGTTTTTACTCAACAAAGTCTACAGCTGAGCTACTAACCTAAAAATAGAAAAAATGAAGGAAAAAAACAAAAACTGAAAACTGCCAGGTAAAATTCAGTGGCTCTTGACAATTTCCTGAGATTTCAGCTCTGTACATTACTTGGTAAGTTAGGAGATAGACAACGACAACAACAACCCACATTGTCTCTCTCTCTCTCTCACACACACACACACACACACACACAAACGAGAGTTCAATCTAGCCAACTAATGCCTCTCTCTCAAAGGGGAATGAGGCTGGTTAGCGGTAAGACAGAGTGAAAATGCGTGCGTGTGTGCAGGCATGCTGAGGATTGGTGTCCCAGAAGCTTTCATCATCAAGGCTGAAATCATTGCCGTGACAACAGGGTTTACAACCAATCACGGTGTTGATAATCACACGAAAAGACAAATCCCGGTGGGGCTTCGGTGTCTGCACTCATCTGACTCCACACAGTTTGTGGCTTTCTGAAAGGATGAGACCCCGTTTTTTTGGGGTTTTTTTCTTCCTCCTTTTCCTGCCCTCCTCTCCCCAACACAGGTTAAAATATTTAAACTCCTCTTTTCTGAGCATGTCAAAGGAACTCAAAGTTTCCACGCACCTCTTACAGAACTGCCGAGAAAGTCAAGCAAATCTTTAAGCAGATAAATTTAGGCTTTTCGCATTAGTTTACCTTTCTAAACTAAAAGGTGTTGAGCTCCTATTAATTCTTCCCCTCTGCGCTCGCTTTTAATGAGCCGCTGAGACGACCCGGTGACACCAACAGGAAGAATTTGTATTCTGCTCGAGGGTGAAAACCCCCCCCCAAAAAACAACAAAAAACCCTACATGTCTTCTTCGACTAATTAATCTCAAAACTGCAATCGAAGCCAGAATTCACATGTCACACTTTACTTCACTCTTTCTCCTCTGAATACATTAAAATTGAACCCAACAAGAAAAGCTTTTCAATCCCCAAACTTAGTTCTATTTTTCTTAACTAAGCAAGGAGAGTAGCTGGTAAGTAGCTTATTGACTGATTTCTTTCTATGCCTCAGGCCTTTAAGATGTGCTAACACCCTGTTGGAGTGCTTAAATAATCTGGCTGCAAGACAGCGCTGATAAAATGAAGAAACCCAACAGATTTCAGCCTCTCAAGGTATTAAACATAAAACAGGATATTTTTTTTTTTATTTCTCCTACAGAAGACCCAATACCTCATTAAAAACTATTTGAAAAGAAAGTTTATTTTAGACTAAAGCACTCATGGTTTGAGAGGCTTGCGTAAGCTGTGCATTGTATTTTCTAAACGGAGAAGCTATTAGTTTTAATACGTTATTGATTACTTTTGTTTATCTTTTGGATTTTTGATACATAGATATAGAATAAACGCATACCAATGGAAGATGCTTTACAGACATGCTCGTAGCTAGGCAACTGCAGCTTTAAAACGATGTTACCTTACTAAAAATGCTGTTTGTCACAATCGCAATAATTTCGACATTTGTCTTTCAAGCAAGCTAAGCTAAAGCGGCTAACTAGCTTTGTGGACTAATAGGTGTAGGAGGACGATTGCTGTGTAACTATGTTACAAACAGCTGACGAAACACTGGTAACTAAGGGAATATTCTTTGGCAATGTATTGAAAAAACTTTAACTATTGACTATAAAATATGACTGGGCATATTAGGAGTTTGAAAACTTGGTGCTAGTAACCAGATTGTGTATTAATACTCCACATTCTTCTTTTCTAAATTCCACACCTTTCCAAATTTGATCTAGACTGTTTGGGGATGTTTTAGTAAAAATGTAAACTTTGAAAGTTATTTAACTGTTGTTGGGTGCTATCTAATCATGAAACAACTAAAATAGTTTTGGATTTTCAGAATTGGGTATTGACCAATTCATTCCGCTTTTTGTTTCATGGACGACATCGACTCACCTCTATTTCAGACTTTAATTCATCAAAAATGGATGACAGGATTCTTTATATCAAAGTTTCAAACTTTGACTTTTATTCTAGCTGTAAGGGAAAGAAACCGGCAGCTTCAGTGTTTTGTTTGCCTTTTTAATCAAACTAAGTTTAAGAACCATAGGTCCAATACAACTTGCATTAAAAGTTCAAAAGCACCACACAAAAAAAATCCTCTGCAAGCATCTTTTTATAAAATGATCATCAAATCTATACCAAAACACAAAATAATTAAGTTTTAAAAACATGTGTGCTCTGGTAAATGAAGAATAAACCATAATAAACCAGAACCAAACATGGAGAAGCTCCATTCAGCGTCTATGCACCACAAATGTGGAACAAGCTTCCAGAAAACTGCAAAACAGCCACAACACTGAGTTTCTTTAACTCAAGGAGTTGCTCTTTAACCATAATAAATGGGACATATTTGTTGTGTATTCATGATCTTGATGGCAGCCATCAAAATGTTCATCTCTGGTTCCTCAATTGTTGACTTGACTATGTGGCTTTTTTCTGTGTTTTTTATGATATAAAGCACTTTGAACTGCCTTGTTGCTGAAATGTGCTGTACAAATAAATGTGATTGGGAAATAAAAGTCAAACTGCAGCATTGTTCATTATTAGATGTCTGTCCTTTAGAAAAAAATTAAATAAAATACTTTTTCTCTAATCATCTAGGCCTTTCAAGACCGAGTAGGAACCCCTGTTAAATAGTATAGCCTTAAAAAAAAATTAAAAAAAGAGAAGACCCCTTGAGTTTAAAAGATTGAACAGGTGAGGTCCCTCTCGGTTTAGAAAGCCAAAGGCCTCTGAAGACTTCTCGCTCTGAAGGGGAAGGAAGACGAAAACCCAGCCTGATCAGAATTCTACCTCGCTCTCTCTCATCTGTATTCACCGGAGCGGCGGCATCAGCTCCTTGCTTTCATCCCTCGCCTTTTTGGTACATTTGAAACCCACCACATTTGCTGTCACAGAACTGTAGGCCGGAGTGGCTTTAGGTGTTTTGGGATTTGTGTTACATTGCATCTGGTAGCTACGGCAAGCAGTTAGATACCTTTAAAGAAATTAAGCACTGTTATTATACCCAAGTTGGAGATACCATGCTTATTATCACCCAGGTTTTTGATTGGCATAAATTATTAGTGTTAAGGTAATTCAGACTACTATATAAAGAGGAAAAAACATCTTACGGACCATAATAATACACTTATAGCAACTTGACATGTTTGTATCATGCATAGTAAGTTTTCCGTGCATCACCTGTGTGGTCCTGTTTGCCCGTAGTGAGACATCATGTAACATTACTGCTGTACTTCCCCGCCCCAGGCTCTTCAAGTGAAGAGAAGCTCCCCTGTGGAGAAGCATGACTGTATCCTGGTACAATCTGAGCCCCAGATCAGCGAGCTGCCTTTTATGTTTTCTTTGCTTCAACGAAATCGCTCCCTAATAACGTTCGTCGGACCGGTGAATTGCAACACGGTCTCAAACGCAGGGCCTCACAATAAAAACCAGGGCGTAGCTCTAATGGGACGAGGACGTCCATCAATGTGTCAAGGGTTGGGTGAGTGTTTTATTACCGCCAATGGAAATGAATTTATGACGGCTGATAGTAAATCACAGTTTACCAACATCTTCGCAGCAGAAACAAATGACGGAGAAAGTCTGTCGGATACCTAGGAATTGCGGCTGTCACAAATGACAGGGTGAAGAAAAAATACGCTTGTCAAACAAAAGGTATTAAAACACTTCCGAGAGTCGAGCATAGAATGTTGTTGATGATGTGAAAGAAACCCTTTATATAAAGCTATTTTTGTCTACAGAAAATGTGCGTTTGTCAGGTTATATTTCTATCACTATAAATGGTTTCACATTGTGATTTTTCAATGAAAGGTAACCAATGTCTTCAATAAACCAAAATGAAAAAGATTTGAATGCATTTAGGTAGAAAGGTAAAGTAGAAATGACAACAATTTTAAGCAGAGAGAGATTTTATATGAGGATGTAATTATGATTTAGTTTTTTAAAGTTGTGATGATATATGTAATTTGGGATGAATACCTACATTTCTAACCGCATCTTTCTTTTCTGTGCTTACAACAGTCTGGACCAGATGTGGACAGAATTTAATATTTGGTTTGTTTTACATAATTACGCGATTTCAAACAGTCTCTTCTGATATTTACATGGCTCTAACAGATATTACAATGAAATTATATTTACAATATTCTAAACATTTGTATTTAAGAAAAATTACTTTTCACAGTGATTTACAACACTGGTTTATTGAGAGTAAGGTGAGACTATATTTTAACATTTTTATGAAAAGTAAGAATTCACTTTTTTAAAAAAAGGTGCTTCACAAACAAACTTATTAAAAAACAAAAATTTGACGTATTTGTTAGTTTTTTTTTTATACATCTGCATTTGCATAGTGTTCATACTGGACCAAAGGTAGAGATTTTATGTCAAGATGTGTCACTTTTGAAGTAACAAACTGAGGATTTTAAAAAGACGACAATGATTTAAGAGTTTTGTTAGAAGTTTTTGCCCTCTTCCTGATGGGGAAAAAGTTGAATATTTGACAGAACACATCCAAGCGGACGTTTTTCAAACTACAAAACTTGAAACATACATTAAAGTAGTGCAATAGAAATCTCTGAAACATAAAAACTTCAACAATTTTAGCAAGTAACATACTACTGATTTAGCTCTAAAACACGTCATACTGAGTTCATTTCATCTCAGTGCATTGTTTTTCTTTTTGCTTTTTAAGGACTCATCACAAAGCAACTTAAGAACTGGCCTCTGTATTCAAGAGGTACTTCTAGCTTTACAGGCATAAAACAACATACAGCCAACAAACACACACACACACACACACACACACAAGTGCACTTCTGGGAGGCTCCTCCATACAAGCACGGCGTGACTGAGGAGCTTCATCAGGAGCAGGTTTCTGCATCGTAACCATCTGCTGGCTCTCACGTCTGTTGGGCTAACGACCTTAATGTGGTTTAATTGCATACATTTCGCTGTCAGTGGGGGGGGTGACTCATTTGCTCCACTTCACACAGGTGGCGCCGGTCGATACAGTGAGGCCATGAGTGCTGCTGTGAATGACCCTGTGGTTCCACGAGAAAGGAAAAAACTGCATAAAAAAATGTAAGTTGGTACAGCGCAGTGTAGTGTACGGGCGTGAACGTGTACTTGTTGTATCCTGTCTTAATCAGGAAGGAGAAAAAAAAGTGTAAATTGGAAGAACGGGCGAGACAAAAATGGAGCGATTTGTCTGTTTTTACTGCCTGTGTGGGTGCTTGCAGCTATTCAAGCATTAATATCCATTTATCCTGCAAAACACCAACAAAGACAATGATTCATCGTCGCTGTGTAGAGTACTCCACAGGAAAAAGAAAAAAAAAAAAGAAAGGGGGGAGGCAATTAGCTCTCCATCTTACGTGCTTGGCAAGGCTTAAAGTTGTTAATGGCTATTGATATGGAGGGGAAAGCAGATCATCAATAGAGTGAGTGCCGCGGTTCGTTCTTTGAAACTAAAATGGAGCAACATAATGTCTGAGCAGAGGGCGAGGCCACGGCGAGGTGAAATATACTCGACGCTGTTTCAACCCGAGTCCAGCAGAGGGGAGCTCATTCAACTCTGTCCATATGAGGAGCCATAGCCCATCTGATGGACATGTGGGACTACATTATGCATTGGTTTGGTGAGAATTGGTTGGATCTTCAAGGACAGTCAGAGAGAAATACATACTCACACTCCTAAAGCAAAAAAATATTACCAAGTATTTTTGGTCAAGTTTCAAGTGCAAATCTCTTAGTACACTTGAAATTGGAAAACTAACTTAAGAGTAACTTTTCAGCAATGTATAACAGCTTGATGAAAAAGTACTAGGTTTAAGAGAAATATTCTGCCAATGGAATGAGACATTTTTCACATATTATAAGTGTATAAATCAACACTAAAATTATTGATTTAAAACAAGTTCTTACATCTTGATGAAGATACTTGTAAGTTAGTCTTCTCTTATTTCAAGTGTGCTCAGATATTTATGCTAGAAACTAGACTAAAAATACTTTGTCATTTTGAGGTATAAAATATAAATGAGGAAAGAAGGAGGAAGACCAAAAGAAATGGAGTTCAGACAGAATAAAAAAGGTTAGGAGAGACGGGAGTAAAGGGACAAGGAAGGAAAGGTAATACAAGCATGGAGGAGACAAAAAGGAAGGAAGGCAATGAGAGAGGAATGAAGGACAAAAGAGAAAAAAATAAAGAATTAAGGAATGATATGAAAGAAACAGAGTAAGGAAAGAAAGAGGAGGAGGTTTTGGAACTAATAAGAATTTTAATCTTGAAATACAAATATTTTTCATGCATGTTTTCTGACTGTGTAGGAACCTTGAATGAATTACATCAGATACTATTTTTGTAGTTACTGGATCCAAATGAGAGAATAGAAAAGAGGAAGAAAACGCCCCCCAAACACAATTAAAGTGACTTTTTAAATAAAACGAATCCTCTCTTTGCTGTCAGGCTGAGATCATCCTCGGGAAAGTGCCCCAAGTTGTGCCGAGCATCCAGCTATTGTTTCTCCTGTGTCACCATGGCTTCCAGCAGGCGAGCGCCTAGAACCCCAGGAGAAATTAATGGCTGAGAGATGACAGGTGCAAAGCCCACATCAACAGGGCACACATTGGTTTCTAAAAATGGCAACTGTCTGCAGTAGCTGTTGAATTTCGGTGACATGCATCAATCCGGTCGTCGACCTCCTTTACAGCCGACACATCTACATGAAAACACACACACACAGAGGGGTTCGGAAACACACAAGCTGGCAACCGGTTGTGCACAAACACTCCAGGCTGCCGCTGAGGCTGTTGGTGGTAATGGTGTTTTGCAGCGCCCCGGGGTGTAATGGGCCCAGACACTTCTCTGTTGGGGCCATTAGCTTGCTGTAGTTTATATAATTACACAAAATGGGCACTCTGGCAAAAAAAAACACTGGGTGCTAATGCGAGAGAGTGTGGCACTGGAGCACACGGAGGTAAAAGCTGACACTGCACGGCACTGCCAAGTTGCCTTGTAGAAAGATTGGCGGGTGGAAAAGCTTTGATTATTGCACAACAGAAGGGACGCGGTCTCGGCGGATGATGTCATTTCGCAGCCGAGTTAATGAAATGAAACCGGGCGATCTTTTGTTACCCCTAATGAGCAAAATAGGTTTATGAGCTTGGAATTCATGTGGACCGGTTCTTAAAACTCGCTTTTAGATCGGAGAATGCTTTTCTATTTGATAGCAGGACAGTATTTTTAAGTTATAATCTTACACAGAATATTATTTTTACCAATATAGTTGTTAATCTTGTTTTTCGTACATTTTTTAAAACTTACTGTGTGAATCTGTACATCTGATGCTGCTGTTATACCTAAATGTCCCCCGTGTGGGACAAAAAAGGCCATTTCTATTCTATTACCACAGTGCTATGAAAAAGTTACGTTTTTCAGATGATCATTAAAATGTCTACGTTTTTAATTTCTAAACATCTCACTGTTTAAAATGAAAATACATTGAAAGCAGGAGCAACCAAATGGCCTTTCTAAGTTTACAAGAATTATAAAAGTAGCTTTTATAGAAGAAAAAAGCCACAAGAAGTTCAATTAATGGGGACTTTTTATGCAAAATTTAGTTCTGCATTTTTTTTTTCTAAAACATTCCAGGCGCTAAAAACCCCCAACAAAAAACAAAACAAAACAAAATAAAAAAAAACACCATCCAGATGATTTTTGGTAATGTTGAAGTTTTCTGGTGTCTGGCTGGAAAATCTGTCTTTTCAAAAACCTACAGGCACTGTGATTTACCTAGCAACACCAGCCTACCCTCAGCCCTGTTACCTAGCAACACAAGTGGAGCTCCAGCATAATTTGTCGGATGGTTTCAACACTGTATGCACTGTACAATGGTTGTTAGACTTACCATCCAGAAACCACTTTCTGAATTCTTGTTGGTTGTGTAGGAGGTGCCACTTATGCTTTTCTAAGATGTACGGTTGTATAAATGCATATCTGTTTGTAATCATTTTAATCTGTAAATGTGGAATTGGGAAGTGTGGCCAGCAGCAGTTTATTTGGATTTAAAGTGACAGAGCCCTGAAACAGCTCATTCTGAAAGGAGAACAACAGAACTGAGCAGCCGGAAATCTCATTGTCCAAGAATGATTTTGTACAAAAAATGTAATGACCCTTTTTTATATAAACCGTAGACCTATTCCAACCTGTTCAAAGAAGCATGATAGGTCACCTTGTGCCAAACAATCTTCGGGGTTTGGAACAAAGTGCACATAAACATGTGGAAGAAGGCGTTCTGGTCAGAAAAAAACAAGTTTAATCTTTCTAGTCAATATACAAAATGGTACATACCAGAAAACTAATTTAAAACATGATGAAACATGACGGTGGTAGCACCAAGGGGTGCTTTTCGTTAGCAGGGTTTATGAGAGATATGATATGAGATATGAATCTTTGGTGAAGTGTATTTTCAATGAGTAATTTGACAGTATCGCCAAAGGAATGCGTAATTTAAAAAAAAAAAAAAAAGCATTTACACGGACAGAGTATGTGGGTGGAGGATTTGGTTATTTAAGTCTTACAGGAGTGAGTATTACATTAATGCATAATACATAATGTAATCCATTAACTAAATGCATAAGAGATTGGTTGTCAAATTAGCTTAAAGGTTTTAGCGTACATTAAACCGTATGTGGGGGTGTAGAATCCCCATTTGGCTTTGCAAAGATTTGCTTTTATGATTTTAATAAGTCAAATCATATCAAGAAAAAACAAAACGGATTAGATATGTGTGTTTACTTCACAGTCTCAGTCCGTGTTAGCTTGTAGCTTTTCTGCTTCACTCAATGCCAGCCTAATAAGTTCATAACCTTTAAAAAAAAAAAAAAAAAAAGCCTAAAGCAGTTTTCAGAGCCTTCTGTTTACTGGAGCATTCGCAGCGTTTTACACGCTGCTTGACCAGTTTTACTTTTCAGCTCGTGCATCTTCAAAGTTCACCAGCAGTCGATATTTGATCCCTTGCCCTCCCCATTCACCATCAACCATTACCGCCTAAACAATCTGTCAGCTCTGCCCACACTGATTGGAGCATGCCGAAATGTATGAACCCATTGACTGCAGAACCCTTCCTGCTACATATCTAAGCTCTCCGAGCATCGTGCTGACAGCCACGGAAGACCGAATATATGAACTCATTTTAAAAGCACCTTAACGTGTAGGAGCCCCTCTGTGCCTTCACTCTTTAACAAATCCAAAAAGGAAACATGAAAAACTAGCAGTTTAAGACTAACCACCAGCAAGTTCAGAAAGGCCAAAGCCCCCTTTAATCACAAGTTCAAGATTACTGAAAACTCCTGGAACACAACTGGGCTCAGTTCTCTTTGAGTGCTTGAAAGAGTATTTTTGGGTGTGAAATTCAATATTTATGTCTTTGCTCCTGACCCAGCGCATTTGTCAAAACCATTTTTTTTGTTTCTTACTCTGAAAAAATTTCATCTCTGTCAGCTCTTGCCGCTCCAAAGTCTCTTTGTTCCATACAAGTGAGTAGATATTGCTGTTTATTTGGTATTTTAGTGTCTTAACTGAGTCAGGAGACAAAGAAAGGGCAAGCAGCTGGGTTATGGGGTGACAGAGGAGCTTCTATTGTTCCATTATGTTAGAATAGAAGAACAGCAATAATACTCACTCTTTCTTTACTTGTATCCCTATCTTGATCCACAGATAAACACTGGCTGATTATTGGCCTCAAGGTACATTGATGGTTTTCAGTTAAAACAGTTGATCATCAAAAAGGGTTTCTTATCAAAGATAACCCGAGTAAACACAAAACACTGTTTTGAAGTTGTGATTTTCTTTATTAAGATGGGGAAAAAAAGCAAAACAAGCTAACCTGGTTTTGTCAGAAACAAATTCCCCCTTAAGCCCAATAACGGGTTTAGACTCTTGATGGCAACAATTGCTATAGCAACAACGCCTCCCTATCATCACTATTATATCTGACTCTTTGTAAGATACTCTTTTCCTGCTGGATGTAATGCACACCTTCCAAAGAGTTCCACTTTCGTCTCAGCACTCCACCGAATGTCGGGGGACATCAAGATGCTTTGTAGTAAATAAAGTACGAACCACTTTGTTATTTATGTCAGCAGTTGTTGTTTTTTTGGTTTTTTTTGCGGCCTTGGAAATCTCACAGGCCTGCCATATTTGGCCGACCAGTTCCTGAATACTAAACCATAAACTCTGGGTTTATCCTGGGGGAAATGAGGCCTGAAGTGCTTCAGATGTTGTTCTAGTATCTTTTGTGCGCTACTGGATGAGTCGTTGATGCCCCGGGGGTAACTTTAGTAGGCTGGCCAAGTCTCAAGAAGGTTCATCACTGTTCTAGGCTTCCTATGTGTGTGGATAATGGCTGTCACTGTGGTTCACACCAGCCCAAAAGAAGTAGAAATGGCTTCATAACCCTCTGCAGACGGATAGATGTCAATGATATTGTTTTCATTTCTTCATTAATATCTTTATATTGTGGTTATGGTCTGTGGCCACCTACTTTATGTTGTTATAAAGGTCCTACTTAAGGGATTTCTTACATTTTTAAAGTAATCAGAACTTGAGTGAAGTTGAACTTAACTTTGGTGCTGAATCGCAGGTCATTCATTAATTCACTGAGAGCAAATATTTTTTCACAAAGGGTCTGGTTGCTTGGAAAGACTTTGTCCCTGAATAGTTGATGTCACTAACTGACAGTGAAGATGGGCAGGAGGAGGACATCATTACTTCCAGAATATGTTTTGTTTTATTTTTTCCCTCGGTTATCTCCTTTTATTTGGTCTAAAATAATTCAAGTGGCACATTTGGGTGCACAAATCAATCAACCGGGTGATTATTAAGAGTGGTGTACCGAGGGTGGTCTTCGTCAAATGTTCAGCTCAACTGACTGCAGTATTAATTATCAGAAAAAGTGCTGCAAGCCCCCCAAGAGTGTATACTTGATGTGACCCAAGTTTTGGATGGTAAAATGAGAATGTGTTATTGGAAAATTGTTTAAATGAGAACATAAAAAAGTAGACAATTTTGTTAATACATGTAAAAATATCACCACCCCTTTCCTCTCCCCTTACATTACTTTGACAATAGACATGTATTCTCAGGGCATCATTGTTCACAATGTTCTGCAGCATTTATTTTGGCTGTGAAAAAGCATTTCAAAGGACCAGATGTCCAGATTAAACTATGAGTTCCAATTTTTTTCCGAGCATTTGTCCTGGCATCTTGACAGAGCTGCACTTTGTTCTGATAATTACTCTGAAAGGGTATTGAGTTCATATTCCAGACATAAATGTTCAGAGGACTGTGTTAACTTATATAAAGTTAACTAATAACTGGAGGAAATAAAGTACTAGTAAGCTGAGTAAGAGTCAGAAAGAGTGTGCCCATATTTATTAACTCTTGTACAAATAAAAGTACTAAAACAGATTTATTTTTTTATTGCTGTTTGCACACTGATAAATGGAATATCCACAATAGAATGAGTGAGGATAATATCTTGTTTTTTTAAAAAAAAGCTTCTTCCATTTTGAAACTTTCAATGGCAACACAATTGCAATTGTCCAACAGACGCCGTCTAGTTTTTGTTAGATTTCCAAAAATCAATGTTACCATAATCAGGATTAAATAAATCCTCAAAATTAAAGTTCTGCTTTTTAACATGTCTTTGAAAGCAACAAAAATAAAATGTGTATTTTAAGGCGGGCTTTATATCAGGCAGCATCAATAAAATAAACTCCTTGCCTACAGTGATATCAGATGTGCTGCTACAACAACAAAACTCCAAACTGTCTCCAAACTCCTGGGTCATTTTGTTTCCCCTTCCTGTTTTAAAGGGAGCATCTCAACGCTCTTTACATAGATTGTCGCCCACAATCTGTGTGAAAACCTGTGAGAAACACCCTTTCTTTCTTAAAGGGGTTGAAACTGAAGTAGTTGGATGCTACAAATATTTAGGTCTAACTCAGATCAAAATCCATCTTAAATCTCAAATTGACAAATTGGCTTCTAAGCTAAAATGTTAACTGGGTCCTATATA